>JAQQRP010000627.1:0-10442 GCA_028454245.1 Halictus quadricinctus
AAGTAAAAATACTTGAGACAATAATTGCTAAGTATAACTTCAATTTATAAAAATGGTAAGAAATTGCACAGTTGAAGTTCTGTATCTCACAAAACCAGTTTGGAATCATCGAAAAGCTGAAATACTTGCATAAGTGGATTTTGAAAATTACAAACGCGAATTTATCGAATAAATAAATGTATCTAATTTCTACAAAATCGCCTGTGAGTTCAATAATTCTGAAATACAAAATTTAAGGGGAGTGTTTTTTTCTCACGAATAGTTTTTTCTACAAAAGCGTCTACGAGTGCAATAATTCTATGAAAAATTTGAAGTTGGTTGTTTTAATTCTTGTAAGTAGTAGCTTTAGTATCGTGAGCTGCATGAACAAACGCGAATACTTTTCCACGACGATAGATTCTCAGAAACTTAATGTGTTGGTGGCGGTGGAAGTTTATTGCGTGGCCATGGGCAAACACATAGGACACTGTGACACCACCTGAATTCCACTGCCACGAATCTTTCGCTGGAAATATTCGCGTCGGTTCGTGGCATCCTTTAGCCAGGTCTTTTTATTTGGTCCCGGAGGCGAAACGCAATAGTTTGCAGGTGTTCGAGGAACTTTAGCGAAAAAGTGTTTACGGTGGCCCTTAAGGTTGACTCGTAAACAAGGGTAGTATGTTTCCCTGTGGCTACGTTATCACCTTTTTGCTTCCAGTATGATTTCACTCGAGAGTCTGACGTAACGAAGGGGTTCCACACATAATTATTTCAAGAAAACTCAATAGCAAATTTACGCATTATGTTCCAAAAAATTTTACACTTGCAAAGTGGAGAAACTTTGAAAGCCAAGAATTCATGCAGTAACATATTGATATAGTATTTAACGGAGGCTATATACAAATTCTTCTTTTTCATATTAATTATTTATCGTTCACTTGCACGGGTTATTAGCCACCCCGTGACGTGATTCATAACCTGTCATGCAATTCGACACGTCTCAGACAACATAAAATTGGATGAAAAAGAAATTTTGATTTAATGTAAATTATCGAAATAAATAAATATTATACGTCTTCGTCAAATAAGATTTAAATTGTAATCTAAACCATATTTGTACATATCTGAGGATTTATCTAAAATTTTAAAGATATTTACATATTTTAAAAATTTCGTTAAAAAAATTCATTCAGTGTTTAAATTAGCATTAGTATGACTGTGTATTTTATTTATGACAAAAGTGAATAGATTGGACAGGAAACAATAAAAACAATTATAGATTCTAAATATCTGGGGTAAAAGTATGTAGCTGCTATGTCTTGCAATTAATATTCTGATAATTTTTATTTTACAATGAAAATCCGCAGTCTAAGCGAAGGATAAATTGCTCATAAAACTTGGACAAGTGAAAAGATTCTTACGGCGTATTAATCGTCGAACAATGGAAAGAAGAAGAATAATTGTATTGCAAGACAGGACCATATTCAAGGATCGGTTTTATCTCTTTAGAAGGGAAGGTCTTCCTTGTTGCCTCTCTTATAATCCATTCATCACAATGCAATCTTGCGGATAGAGCTAACGAAGCACTCGGAAAAAACTTAATCCACTACTGTTCTCCCTTGCACGAGTTAGTATGATTATTGAGAGAAACAATAACGGAAAGACACAAAAAGATGGGACTCCAATAAGATTTTAAACGTTGGAAATCCCTCTTTGTTGATTCGGTATAATCAAATCGTAAAGATAGCTATGCTGCGTGTCAACTGGCTGTTTAATTCTGGAAGTTGAAATTTTATTACGGAAACTTTATCCATCAACCACTCATTTCCCTAATGACAGTTTTCTAATTAAGAGGATACAAAAATAGTTTCGTAACGAAGTATTCACTTCGGAACTTTACGAACGGACGCAAATTCGCTGGATAATGAATTCGATGTTAAACATCGAAAAGAAATGCTTCGCGATAACAGTGAAGATGTTTGACGTTTCTGCTAATAATATTCCTGGCTAATTAATCTTTCGTGAAAATACCAAACGGAACATTTCAACCTCGTGATATCGCATGATTCGCTCACACTCCCGATTACGCTTATTCTAGATGTTTTAATGTTACGTAGCAGTTTCAGTCTTTGTTTAAATATTCTTTATGTTTATACACGACATCCGAGGTATATGTTACCAGTCGATAATGAAGTTAATTAGACACATCGATAGCACATAAACAATTGCATTAAAAGGTGAGAGATTATGCACGAAAGAGTAAAAAAAGACTTATGCATACGACTAGTAAAATATTTTTTTTATTATCAAGTACACTCCATGAAAATCGACACTACATAAACCCATGAAAACCTATGGTTTTAAAAAGGAATTTCATCTTTTTGTATAGGTACTATGTGTTGTAGTTTACTTGAGTGGACTTTCTTCAACGTCATATTGTAAATAATATTGCTAAGAATTACAACGGGTTATAAAAAATAAAGTTACATGATGTGAATGAACAATGAAAATAAAAGTATTCGTACTCAGTTTTTGCGGAAAATATTGTCTTGTAGTTTTGTCGCGGTTAAAAATAGAGTGAATTGAAGTTTACCGAAAAACACTTCTCACGAAGTAAGCGAAACATTAGAACACAGCTGTTCAGCGTCTGCCCGTGCGAGCACCGATTTTCTTGCTCTGGGCATACACAGAACGGCGGTCCGCAAAGCCACGCCCCTGCGGGCAATGCTGCACGTATTTGTCACACGCATTGTCACAGCTATGTGGCCAACTACGGCTATGCTACGGTCTACCCCCACTCCGCTAAGTCACTTGCCCATAGCTTTTCCCGTAGCTGTGCCCACGGGCATCGGCGGGCGCCCTTGCCCGGTAACAGGCACGTTGAACAGCTCTGTACTAAAGGGACAAATTCATTTTCATAACGCAGATTTATATGGTTTTGTACAGTGTATTATGGTGCATTCAATTCGTTTCGATTTCGCGAAATTAATGAGTCCAGCGCAACTCTCTTCTCGATAGTATGCTGCAACTTGAATTTCACTTCCTGTGGAAAGAACATTTGCTCGAGATGAACATAAACTTACCCATGGGACTTGGCGTCAGCTCCTGCATGGCCACCTTCACGTGAATGTCGTACCGCTCGAAGAGTTTCAATTTTCGACCCCTCTTCGAGGTCTTCTGCAGCGAGTTGATGGCGAACGTAACCGCTTTTGTGTATTCTCTCACGCCAAACGACTTGTGGGGCACCACCACACCCACCTGATTTCAACAGACCACATTCATTCATGTAAGAAAAGTTATCTATTGCGACTTCCTTCGTCGAAGCATCGTGAACCACATTACCGCACACGGTTTTTCCCCCCAGATAACCCTCAGAAATATACATTTCTTTGTTAACCCTCATATGCTCCTCAGAAATAGTTGCATAAAAAAGCTCAGGATAAGATTCCACCCGTTTTTGTTTTACACTTTAAGTCAACAAAATATTAACTGTATAAATTAATTCATAGCCCGTTTTATGCAAATACAATACATTCTACTACCTAACTTTACTTTGGGAAACAAGAAATTTTTACCTTTTTTCTTATGTAATCCCGTAGATTTTGACAAGAAAATGCCGAAAATCCAGGTTTCGATCCTAGGAGATCACTAGTTCAAAAGTTATGCGTGCGTAAAGATGTGCGATTTTCAGCGTTTTCAACAGGTAAGGGCGTCGCCATGTTGGCATGTAGTGACCGTCGTGCGTCGCATAACGAGTGGAGCCCCTAGATGGCACCACAAGCAATGAGTAATGCCGTGATAAAATACAAGCGATTTTATATTAAGATAACAATTTCACTAATCAATTGTATAATCCAAGCTGGTGGATTACTGTCTCGAAAAGAATTTTGCAAAATAATGTCATTCAAAAATACTTTTAAAAATATGTTGACGTTAGTAAATGTTGAAATGTTAATAACTGTCGTGTGTTTATTAAGAATGTGAAGAATAAGAAGCAATTGTTGTTATATTCCGAAACATCATCGAAAATTTCGCAACTATAGCCAACATTTGCAGGAATGTGGTGAATGATCACATTTGCAGACACTCGATAATAACAATACACCGTTCGTACTGCGAATATTACTTGTTACTTTTCAATAGTATTTTCACTCGGTCTTTCAATTTCGTAGGCTACCGTTAGCGACGTTTCAAGCAGGAATGCATGTAGGCTGTGAGCAATCAACTATCGTGTTACTAATGGAAACGACGGAATTGCGAAACGACGTAGGAGGGTGTAATTCGAGGTACTACAGTACTCGCTGGAACAAGCCAAACATCTGTCATTACAACTACTGATATATGTACGTATAGTGTGATTCTCTCCCAAAGGTCTCGGGAGTAGGAAACCGATCGACATCGTTGCAACATCAACGGCTGATACCATCTGTGTGATCAAAGGTTCTTTCAACGCCCGTTATCAAGGTAATACAAATTTCTAAAATTTCACGGACACAGAGGGCGGTATCGGCTCTCTCGATGCAACCAACAATGTCGACTGGCGGCTACTGCTTTCGAGATCTGCAGTGGGAAAGTATCCCTATATTTCGCGCGAAAAATATCCTTATAAGCGATCAGGGTAGTTGCGATAACGAAACTTATCAGACAAGGTGATTTTCTCGCTAGAGGTTTCGAAAGCAGTTGCCATTGATCGAACATTATCGGACTATCAAGGGAGTTAGTACAGCCTTTTCGTCAACGCGCCGTGAAATGTTACAAATTTTTTCATACCTGTAACGACGATGACACAGGCTGTATCGGTCCTTGACGTCGCGGTAAGCTCGATCGGTGA
Organism: Halictus quadricinctus; assembly: GCA_028454245.1. Lineage (NCBI taxonomy): Eukaryota > Metazoa > Arthropoda > Insecta > Hymenoptera > Halictidae > Halictus > Halictus quadricinctus. Next base: position 4,811 of record JAQQRP010000627.1, read on the forward strand.
CTACTGCTTATAAGACCTCTAATGAGAGAATCACCCTGTATAGAAAGAAATATTAATATATTAATTACCTGATATTTAGACTGCGGATTTTATGCATTTATGGGAAAAATACGTAAGCGGATCACAAAATATTGGGATGGAACGAAAGCTCGTAGCGTTTTTAAATTAACAAAAGGTTAATAGAACAGAATGGAAAATATGTTATTGAATAAATCTATAAATAAATGTCTTAATTATATCTTTGAATTACAATTTAAAAAACGCTGCGACCTTGCGTTCCAACCCAATAGAAGAAACGTGAAATGACTTTAATGTCACAGTTATATTATTTACAAGTCAGTCAAATTATTCAGTGAACAAATCAATTTCGATGTAACTCCTTTTTTCTTTTGCATAAAGATCCACAGTCTCCTAATAAGTTTCTTCAACTATTGTTGAATATGGAATATCCGATTCGTGACAGTAACTTTAAATAAACATAATTGTTCTCTAAACGAAACTTGCTGATTAAAGTAAGCACCATATTAGAATCAATAGACTCCGGATTTGATGCATTTGTGACAAAAGTGAGCAGGTGTAATTTGAGTACATGAAAAGATTAAAAGAGTTCAAGAGTATTAATATACATATAGATATTATTCTCACAATATTAAAATTTGTCGTGAAAGATATAAATACCATTTAGCTCCTGTGTGAAAATTGATGCAAAAACTTTTCATTTTGCATAAAGATTCGGAGTCTAGTAATCAGCATATTTTCTGTCAACAAATGGATTTTTCATATCGAAATTGATATTGATATTGAAATAAACTGTATGTGAAAGTAAAGTTGGATATGTAAATAGAAACTGAAGATTAGATTTCTAACGAAAAGTATTAGCTTTATGTGTGCGGACGGACGGTACAACCGGCCAGGGGATGATTTTACGTGCAAAAATAAGTCGAAAAAAAGGAATAACTTTTTTTCGTTTGACGCCTCGTTTTCGAGAAAATCGAGTTTAAAGATCCGTCGACTTCGCGTGTCTCTGTATTATGCAGAAAGTAGAATTGGTTGGCCATGATCAGACGCGTCAGATTGTTCTCTTATCTAATAGTATGCGCATTCGCTGCAATTTCAAACTCGATTTTTCTAGAAAAAGGAAGCGTCAAACGAAAAAATGTCATTCCGTATTTTCGACTTATTTTTATATGTAGAATCATCCCCTGTCTGTCCACACCTTATACAGTAATCGTGTAGATTTAGTATTTCTTGATTAAAACAATGCATGCTAAACACTGCATTCTGAAACTGCACATTTAATATACGACCTAATAACTAATAATAGATGTCGGAAATGATAGTACCTACATGTATGTATGTAATTTCAGATTGTGTAGCATGTATTTATGCGATCATGCTATGAACAAGCTTTAAGACTTACAGGGGAACATGTTCGAGTTACACAAGCTGATATTAATGAAACATTTGTGAAAGGTAATTCTTAGTAAAATATTTCGATACATGTTTTCTTCTTTTATCGGCCATCGTCCACACTGAAGGAGTGAAAACATGCATACAAACAATATTTTTTTAACTGAAAAATATTTGTTCGAGTGCTTCTCTTATACAGACTTAACTTCAAACAAAAACTTCAAATAATACAGATCTGACTACGATATTTTCTAATCGATGAATAAAATACTCTCTTTTAACTAAAAAGCTTATTAATTTATTGGAAATACGAGTTGATCTAGTGGCTATTGTAAGACATCCTATTTTTACTACAGACTATTATTACATCCTATTTTTATTACACAGTATTTAAAACGTTGTGATATTTACTTAGGCCAAACATTGCTATATCCGATCCCAATCTTTTATTAAGCTGTTTCATTGAATCTAATCCTCCGAATAAAATTGCAATCTATACTGATGGTACCTAGACGGTAGCAACATACTGTCCACAACTAAATATAAAAAAAAAAACTAGCGTCGAGCACTGAATATTAACAATTTATCTAACGCTACGAATTTCAAAAACTTTCAAAAAAGTCAGCTCGAGCTCCTTAGCCCCTCTCCAGTGGAGGGGATAGGTGAACTGACTAAGATCGCGTAGCTCCGTTCGACTTAGATCAAGACTTTACTGTAGTTTTATTCGTACTCGTGCATTGTTGTTATAAATGCATAAAATCCGCAGTCTACGAATCAACTGTTAGTTATAGCATCAATAGCCAAATTACTGAAATTAAACCTAAATATTTTACGTTTGTATTGTCAATGCGAAACCTCCCCTCGATGAACAACCCCTAACGAAATAAGAGAAGAGAGGGATTGTCACTGCTGGATTTGGATTTAAAATAAAATTACTTGAAGGATAAACGATTCGGATTTAAAATAAGGTTACGACTGAATAATTACAAGGGTCAGGAATTAATGAGTACAGCTAATAAAATATTTTTAATATCATTGGAACTGCAGGAGATATTTACGTGGATACATTTAGGTAATACCTAATATTCTATATATTATAATACCTAATATTCTCTATATTCCATATTTGCATGTTTTAAAACGTTTCGATTTGAAACTACGGGCAAATAACTCATCCATCAATCACCTTTCGTGATTTCTATCGAGTATTTTCTATTGGGAATAGTGGTCCCAGTAAATGGATTCCTGAGTATCCTTTTATGTAACAGATGTTCAAGATAAACATCTTCATAGCGGATAAGAAGAGTCTGGTGAAGATCTTCATAAACACTTTAGGTGAGTGAACCGATAATAAGGAGACGGTGCAATTTATGTCGACCCTCCTTGGCGGTGGTTTACTCCCTTTTCATTTCACAAGATAGAGATGTGAAAGATATCTCGAAATGCACCACGAGTTTATGCTAGTCAAACTAAACTGTCTAAGCATCGACACTAAGTGCCGAACAATTTGCACAATATGTCATTTAACATTAACAATAGATTTATCTTTAGAGTTAATCTCCATGAAGATAAATTCAGATGAAAATTTAAAAATTAATTTCGAATCGACTGTAGCCGAACAGGGCTATCAAATGAGGTTATCAAATATTTCTGAACAAATACATTACACTTGCAGGGAGCAGCTGTTTATCAAGACATACACAGTGATTGGTAAGCATTAAATATTCAAAGGTACAGAAAAGTGCATCGAGAGCGTTCGCTTTATTACCACGAGAATGGATCAGGTCGCACCTGTTGCTCAAAATCGATCGCGACGAATGAATGGAACGTAGGCAGAAAATGGACAGTAAGTTATAGTTCTGACTAGCAGCCAGCAAACTTTCTCCCGAGCTGCTCGCAGCATGTTTCGTCAGTGCACGACAGGAAGTGCCTTCGTGACGGCGACCCTGGAGAACCGCAACCATAAATAAAGACGGCGCTGTGCTAGCTCGCGGTTCTCTGCAAAGAAATGTTCCACTCAGTTTCCTAGGATATATCGTTAATTAGAAATGTAAATTATCCCCGACTTCACAATTAGGAACTCCGTCCCGGTTCCCTTTAGAACGGGCCGCCATAATTGCTGCCGTTTTCGCGCCCAGTTTAATTTAACGTTTTAAAAATTGGCTGCTCTTCTTTCTCCGCGTTTCTTATCTTTCCGTTGGTCCATTATCTCCACCTTCTTGCTGCATCTTATCTCGAGCCCTCTCCTTTGGCTGAAGTAGTTTAAAAAAAAATAAAGTTAATGCCTTGTTTGTTTACTTGTTCAGTCTTATGAATAGATTTCGCACTTCTGTTTACGCATGACACAGTCTTCCATTTGCATTGTAAGTTTCTTACTCCTGCATTCTACACGTCCCTTCCGCTCTCGTTTGCCCCGTTTCTCATGGTCTTTTGTTTCACGTCTTATTTTTGTGCCTTTTTTTAGTGTCTCCGCTAATTAATCTTTGTTAGATTATCTCCATGCGAAAGAAAAATGCTCTAACTCAACGAAGACAAACTGGAGTAACATGGAAATTTATTTCCTAGCTTGATGCAATTAACATGTTGTAATTAATTAAAAGATATTTTTGAAGTGTTTGCTATGTTTGTCCGATTAATTTTTGTCACGAGTGCATAACATCCGGAGTCTCCTATCACGTTTCCTAATTTCTTATTTTTTATTTTAAAATTAAAATAAATTGTAGCAAAATTGGTTTTTTATTGTAAAATTTATATTTCAATGCGTCTCGAATGTTATTTGCAGAATTAACAATTAAACAAAAAGAGTAATCATTATTTTGAATTAGAAATATTTTTATACAAAATGATGAATTGTATTTGCAAAAGAAAAATTAGAAAATTAAGAATGTGATTTGTTTTTGTTCCTTGATTGTTGCAGTTTCTTCATTAGCCTAAATACATTAATAATTATTGATACGTTCCTTGTTTTAGTTTAAAAGATCGGAAGCAAATATTCTTTCAAGACGTATATTCGCCATTAATTGAACAATTGCCATATTTTCATGACGGATATAATCGATACAGATTCGATGTAAATGTCGAAAGAATATTTGCAAATGTTTTATGATCTGAATTGTAATACTTCGTCGTTATTGTTCCTTATAATCTTTACTCTAGGCACTCGATGTCTATTCGACTGGCACGTGTGCAAAGTATAAATATTTCTTAGGACAATTGAGTCGTAAATATATGAAATGGTAGTATAAATTGAATGAAATTAAATAGAGTCTGTATTCGTTTGATTTGGAGTACCATTTTCGTGAAAATAGCAGTTAAAACTGCTTTTATACGAATATAAAGAATGGAGTATCTGAAGTTTAATATTCACGCGTCAATAAAGTTATGAATCCAACGACGTTAAAGTTTGGAATGGTCGTTTAATCGCCAAAGTAATTCGCAGCCATATTTCCAGGAAGATCAAACAGCAAGTATTAGATATCTCATTTAGAGTGATGGTTCGCGTTAAGAAAATTGGGAACAATGACGACCATTACCGGCAAGGGAATAATGACTCCCTGGAGGTGGACACACTTTTCTGCGCGACACGTTTAAACCGATTACTCTAGCAAATTACACTTCGCGGCAGAAGTTTGTAATTAGCCGAGAGATCATGTTTCAACGACGACAACCGTGGAGAGATGAAGAAAAAAAAATTGTCGCAGCAATTACATAGTCAAACGCGCCCTGTGTTTGTGTTCCCTGTGGCGACCTGTGATCAACTTTGTCATTACCGGCCCTACATGAAGACACTTGAACAATGTACAAAATATTTTTCATATAATCTTTGCTGGTATATTTCTTAATTTGTTAAGGAATTAGAACAAAAATATTAATGGAATATTCAGTGAGACTATTTACATAAATTCGATATGGACGTATTCTTGAATTTGTTGCAACCTAAATCATATCTTTTCATATATCATATATTCATATATATTTCGACTTAAAATCGCACTTTTAATCGTTTATAACTCGTAAACGACTTAACCAATATCGGTGAAATTTTCAGCATGAATATAATTTATTCGAGCGAATCAAATATAATACATTCTTTAAATTTTCAATACAGGCTCAGACAAAAAAAGCTGAAAAAACCATCTTTTACTATTTCTTTTGCGATTCCGACCAATTCAAATTTTTTTCAAAAAATTTTTACACCTCGTCTAATAAACTAATCCTTCTA
>JAQQRP010000628.1:0-10435 GCA_028454245.1 Halictus quadricinctus
TTGACTACAAAACAGTACTATCTTTGCATTATTAAGAAATGAGAGCGGGAATCCCGTACCCTTGCAAATCTCGTGTACGGTGTACGGAACTAGGGAGGGGATGCACGCCGCGGCCACCGCCTTAAGCGATACCGAACTGCAGACGGCGCACGTGGCGCGGTACCGGCGTTTTCAACCGTTTGCCGTACCGGCGTTTTCAACTGTTTTGCCGTGCCGGCGTTTTCGACTGTTCGTCGTGCCGGTTATTCGTGATGCGACAGTCGTTCGGAAACCACCGTATGGTCCTCACGTGTATTTTCCCACTAGTAGTATAACTAACAGGATGACCCACGGACGACAAATGAAAATCGTGAAAAGTATCCAACGGATTAACTGTGGTGAATATGTATCCGAGAGAAACGAGTTCGAATAAAAATAGATTTCATTTATTTGTATTCGAAATTTTAAAATAAATTTTTGCTGAACTCTGGTTTAACATTCTTAATATTAAAATTCATTAATCTAGTTTCTAAGCCTGGCATCTTCAGAAATTAGGGAGGAAATGAGAAGAACTCTGAATAAATAACACGCAGAAAAAAAGCACAATAGAATGAAAGAAATATTAAATGCAAAAGGTACTAGAAGTATCAACGCAATTGAAATAAAACTATAAAGAACGCAAAGAGAAATATAGAGGCTAATATCATACAAAATAATGCTATAAAATACTATAGAATATGACAAATACGAATGTAAGAAATTACCGTACAACTGAACTATCACGCATAGAAAGGAAAGGAGAAAGGAAAAGCAAATCTGTACATGACTAGAGTAATTAATTCTATTGAGTTAGCTGTTCTTTTCTGTTCTTTGGGTTGTTGTCGTCATCCAGGTTGTTCCCATTTTGCTTGTCTTGGTCCAAGTTGTCGACACCACACGGACAGTATCATCCTTGCCAGGATGGAGTTGAGTAATTCTGTCCATCTTCCATTTTAGGGGGGCGTTGTCCTCCTTAATTAGAACCAATGTACCAGGCCCAAAGGATGAACAAGTTTTTGCACACCATTTTGTCCGCTGCTGTAACTGATGAAAATACTCCTGGTTTCAGCATTTCCAAAAATGCTGTAACATTTGCTGAATCCATTGGTATCGGTTTAGTCAGTTGATGTTTATGTACTGGAGATTAGGGTGAGGAAGAGCTGTTAATGCGTCACCAATTAAAAAATGTCCCGGAGTTAATGGATTAAGATCGGTAGGGTCATCGGATAAGGGGCACAAGGGACGGGAATTTATACAAGACTCTACCTGTGCTAGTAACGTATATAATTCTTCGTATGTGAGCTTCGTATCTCTAACAATTCGTTTCAAATGATATTTTACTGACTTTACTGCACTCTCCTATAGACCGCCAAAATGTGGGGCATGGGGAGGTATCAGATGCCATTGGATTTGTTCAGCGGTTAAATAATCAGAAATCCTAGTTTGAAAATGATTATTTTCTGGCTCCAATAAAATTGGTACCGTTGTCCAAATATATGCTATGGCACTTCCCACGACGAGCTATAAATCGTCGCAGACAATTTAAAAATGCGTCTGTAGTTAAATCGGCAGCCAATTCTAAGTGTACTGCCTTCGTCGCAAAACAGATAAAAACACACAGATATGCCTTTGTAGTTATTTTACTACGAGTTCTCTCCTTGAATAAAAATGGTCCTGCGTAGTCCACGTCACAGGTATAGAATGGTCGTTGGCAGGTAACTCTTGACACCGGAAGGTTTCACATCAGGTGCTCTTACGTTGTGGGTTTGACACGCAATCACCTTACACATTTTCGTATTATGTGCTTGACTGTTGTTCTACATTGTATTGGCCAATAGTGAGAGATGCCATAACAGCTTATGTTCCTGCATGTAACAGTCTTCTATGTTCGTATTCAATTAGTAGTTTCGTGAATGGATGCTTTGATGAAAGAATAAGTGGAAATTTTTGTTCATATTGTGGGGTATAAATAAATATATATTGTATGTATTGTATATTGTATAGGTTACGAGCGTCTAGGTTTAAGTACCATGTTGCCCGACCATTTGGGACACAGATGGTTTGCTGGCGAGCGGCGATGACCTGCAAAACCGTGTCCCAAACCTTCGGGAAAAACCGTTACCTTTCCTCCCCAGGTACATCGCGGGGGATAAAGGGCAGAACAGTTCTAAAAGTCGAAGGGAACAGAGCAGTCCTGAAAGTCGAAGGGAGCAGAGGGAGTTAGACAGCGTAGGACAGCGTAGTACCGTGTCGTCGTGTTTAATACAGTTTTAGTTTAGTATCGTTCGTTCTAAATAAACTATATATATTTCCCGTTCCTTGACATCGTGCAGCACGATTGACATACACACTACTTGATCTTCACCAAGAACTTCCAATTCCCACAATATGGAAGTTGTGAATTTGAAAGTCGGCCTCCTAAACGCACAAATTCTTTTCCATCAATAAATGGATTTAATGCTTGAATCACACTATTTTTACTCAGTGGCCTTCCTTAATTCAAATGATGTATTTCTTGAGAGAAGGACTCTCTTTGAGATGTTTTTATAAGTGCCATCTTTGCCTCTTCAATTTCTGATGCAGTTAAGTGTGGAGTGTGTTTTAAAACTTGAGTCATGGTTATCCGCGTTGGACGATCTAATTTTACGTTACGTACTGTAACGTTGGCTCTTTTCGCCGCGTAGTGAGACAGGAACGGGGCCAACTCCGGGAATTTACGGGCACTGAGGCCGGGCCGTGTACGGCCGTGAATACGCGGTCATCCCGGTACTAATGCGTTCTCGAAGATTTTCCGAAGCCGAAAAAGAGCCTTCTGCTCGGACGCCAGGCACCAGAAGGGTGCCACGCGAAACGCGAAAGAATTTCGCCCTCGACCGAGGCTGAGGGCGGGAGTCGAACCTTCGAGAACCGCGAGGGGAACGAGAGGCGCGACAGGGGTCGGGGGTTCGGACACGGAAATAGCGAGGACAGTCCTCGCGGCAGGGCGGATCGTGCAGGCTGAAAAGATCGGAAACAAGGTGGGCTCTACAACATTTATTGGCGTCAGATATTACAAGCAGGCGGCCACGGGGCCGCACCCGAGAGCCCGCGCTCTTTATACAATATTTGTGAATCGGTGTCGGTATCGCAGCGCGTGGGAATCGAACGGTAAAATAATCCGCGCGTGTGGCGTAATTCGGCACGGGAAATTACTCTCGCAGGAGCGAGAGTTTTGCGGCGCGCTGGTGGTCGGCGCGATTACGGTAGGACTGTCGTGGCGCGGAAATTAGAGAGGAACAACGCGAAGAACGAACGATTGCAACTCTTACGCTGGCGGCTCCTCCGAGGAAAACTTCCGTACGGTATTTCGACAGGAATTCGGCGTCGCAGCTCACAGCACCGACGGATTCGGTGCGAGCGAAATGAACGAGGCGAGAAGCGCCTCGGCACGCGAAAATTCGGGAAACGAGACGCTGTTGGATTATGGTGAAAACTATGTAAGCGTTTATTGTATAGTTATAAATATAAGAGTGCGCAGTTACAATATTGATAGATAGCTCTGATAAATACGTCTTGACTGTACGAGGTTCACAACGAGAAGGACGAGAACCGTCGCATGGGCCCGCGATTCGCACACCACACAAAGCCACGCACGCATCATACACACACGCGCGGTCGAGCGCCATCAACCAAAGACGCTCGGAACAAACATACATATTATGATGTCCTTACAGAGATATTACACGTCCGACGGACGACCCGCGAGCTCACGAGACCGCGAGGGCACGGAATCGCCGTCGACCGTCCTCGTCGTTCCCCGTATAGAACCCCGAGAACCAACTCGCGATGAATATTAGAACGAAGGATCACTGCGTGGACTTACCCTGATCTCTCGGACCTCGCTAATCCCTGACTCGGTTCGGAAGCTGTGCCACTCTGTGTCGGCCGGAACAGGCGGGAAGACAGCCGCAGTGGCCGGGCCGGCCGGTAGTACGAACGGTGCACAGCACGGTAGTAACACTAATTCGTCCGGATCGAGCCGGGAATCGGGAATTCGCAACGCGACGGCAGGGTCCTAGCTATCCCCACTCCCTGCCCTAGTCCAGCTTTTCCTAATTGGGCGCGCTACTCGCGCGAAAATCGTAGCACGCAGGGCCGTGCCCACGACTGGTCTTTGGGCCCAAACCATACGCGAAAATCGTCCCGACCGCGCTTCGCGACCGGGGAAAAGGGGCAGATCTCCGATCTCCTCTAATATGGGGGCGCCTACACCATCCTCGCCGAGGCTCCGTTGCAAGTGGCTAGGTGGGGCGGCGGCAGGACCGCGAAATGGGGTGTCGGTTGGTCGACGGGGGCCTTCGTCCCGCATCGACGCCTCCGTGTTGTCTGGTCCGTGTGCTGCGTCTCCAATCTCCGAAATGACCGGTGCACCGGATTTTCCGTAATGGCCATGGTTCGTCAGTGGGTGGTCCCGCGAAGCGAGGTGCCCTTCAATCTCGATAGCTGGATACGGGGGTACCCTTAGCACATCTGAAACTTACCGGGCTCGGCGCGCGCGAAATTCGTTAAAATTGGATCTCCTGTCGATCCGGAAGTTCCTCGAAGAGTGCTTCGCAACCCATCGAGCCGTCATAATATTCGCGCTAACGTTATTGTAGGCAGTCCGGTCCCTTCGCTCTGCCGTTCTCGGAGCGATAAAGTGACGATGCAAAATTTGCAACGTCACAGTACAAATCTTGAACAATAGGCAGTGACTCGAAGTAAACGAATTAAATTTGAATATTTTTCAAACAAATGAAAACGAGTGTTTATGTGCATTGTTTCGGGAATATTATCTAGATTGATTACATTTTTTGGCCAATGTTTAGAGTCGTTTACTAGCCATGATGGCCCAGTCCACCAAATATTTGTTTTCAACAACATTCTCGGTGCGAGTCCCCGCGAAATTGCATCTGCAGGATTGTATGCTGATGAAACATGATTCCAGTTGCTGTTGGATAAATTTTGAATTTCAGCAGTCCGATTTGCGACAAAAGTTTTCCACTTATTGCTGGGAGCCCTTATCCATGCAAGTGCAATCATTGAGTCAGACCAATAGTACTCTGCATTTATCTTTAAATTTAGCGATGATCTTATCTTTGCTATTAATTGCGCTAAGACTAATTTACCGCAAAGTTCCAGACACGGTAGTGATAGTTTCTTTAAAGGTGCAACGCGGATCTTTGTACATAAAAGTCTTACTGTGCCCTGTCTACAATTGTCCAATGACTTTAAGTGGATGCATGCTCCATAAGCGAGTTCCGAGGCATCGCAAAATCCGTATAATTCATTGCGACTCATTGCGAAATTGTGTCCATTTATTAATAAATTCGCATGGTAATGGCTGATCCCAAGAAAGTTTTGACTGCCACAATTGTTGCATAAAGAGTTTTGCAAATACCGTTGTTGGCCCCATAAGTCCTAGAGGATCAAATACTCGCGCAATCTCTGACAATATAGTTCGCGTTGTAAATTTCACCTCTTCCGGTGGTTTAATTAAAATCTTCAGCGTACCTACATATGGATTCCACAACAAACCTAATGTTTTTGTAATTTTGTCTGATACTATAGTTACCGAGTCTAATGGTTCTTGCGCCGATTCTGAAATCCGTGAATCGTTCGACCCCCATTTATGTAATTGCAAACCTGCTGCATTTAATATATGAGAAATGTCCTTCTTTATTGTTAATGCGTGTTAAAGAATAGTTTTAGCAATTGTACCGCATTTCCTTCTATTCTATTCAATTTCCTTCGGCTCAACGATGAACTGCTGGCGGGACCGAAGCTGCAGAGCGACCTCTGGGCGATCATCACTCGTTGGCGCCTCTTCAGGGTGGCCTTCTCGACGGACATCGTCAAAATGTTCAGACAGATCTCGGTCCACTCGAAAGACCAAGATTGGCTGCGCATCTTATGGAGAGACAACCCCTCGCAAGCAGTATCTGTACCTAGCGCATAGGGTACTCCAACAGCTGGCGTCGGATGAGGAAGGTCGATATCCTTTGGCCGCCAGGGCACTGCGTCACCATTCATATGTCGACGACATCCTTTCCGGTGCCGACAACCTCCAGCAAGCGTGGGAAGTTCGTCGTCAACTGACCAACATTCTCGAGTCGGCAGGGTTCCCGCTGGACAAGTGGGCAAGCACGAACCCCGAGCTTCGGTCGACGGACTCGGACCTAAAGACGATTCAGGACGAGGAGATTCACGGCGCGTTGGGACTTCGGTGGGAGACGCGAAGCGATTCCCTGTCGGTGCGAGGACTTCAAACGACACCCTCGCTCGCCGGGTCGACCTGGACTAAGCGGACGATCCCCTCCGAGATCGCTCGTCCGTTCGATCCGTTGGGATGGCTGGCACTGGTGTTAATTCGAGCAAAAATTTTGGTGCAGGACCTGTAGCTGGCCGGAGTAACCTGGGATGAGACCGTTGAGCCGTCTCTCAATCACCGCTGGGTCGACTTCAGAGGAGAGCTCCATCAGCTGGGAGAGATGGCCGTTCCAAGGTGGACCCACTACTCTCGAGGCAATTGCGAGTCGAAGCTCCACGGCTTCTGCGACGCCTTGGAACGCGCCTATGCCGCCGCGATATATTTAACTGTTCGCCGGGCGTCTGGAACGAAGATGTCGCTGCTGTTGGCGAAATCACGGGTCAGCCCGATAAAGACCCAGAGCATTCCCCGTTTGGAGCTGTGCGGGGCCGTGCTTCTCGCTCGCCTGCTGTCCTCACTGACGGCTGCTCTGGACCTCGGAACCACGTCGTTATATTACTGGATCGACTCGACGGTAGCCTTAGCCTGGATCCGATCGCATTCATCGAGATGGAAGCCGTTCGTGGCCCATCGGGTAACCGAGCAGACTGCAGACCATCCTGCCCGGAGCGTCCTGGAGGCACGTGGGCACTCTGGACAATCCCGCAGATCTGGCGACGAGAGGGATCTCAGCAGACGATCTCCGAGCGGCCAACCTCTGGTGGACCTGACCGCACTGGCTGCAACTATCCAGCCCCAATTGGCCGACTACAACGGAGTCTCCTGCGCAAGGAAGCCCTCCGGAAGAACGCCGCGTCGTCGTAACCACGGTGCAAGCTTCGGCACCTAAAGCCGACTATTCAGCGCGATTCTCCTCGTTGTCTCGCCTGGTTCGGACCACCGCCTACGTGCGTCGCTTTGCAGCCAACTGCAGAACTCCGAACGCTCGGACAACGGGCCCCCTGACGACGTCAGAACTCCGAGAGGCGCTCCAGGCAGCCGTACGAGCGGAGCAGTTGATGACCTTTCAGATCGAGCTCGACGCTCTTCGGCACCGTAAGACCGTTCCATCATCCTCGCCTTTTAAAGCTCTGTCGCCGTTTATCGACACCGATGGAACCCTCAAGGTGGACGGCCGCCTGTAGAATTCAGGACTGTCTAAGCCACGCCGACATGCGGCCATCCTGGACCGGACTTCGCATCTATCCACGCTGGTGATCCGAGATGCCAATCTGAAGATTTTTCATGGCAGTCTCAACACCACAATGGCTTAGATCCAACGAGCGTTCTGGATCCCCCGCCGCCGAACTCGGGTAAAGCAGATCCTGCAGGAGTGCATCACAGGTCGTCAACAAATGGGGAGTCTTCCCCCGGCCAGGGTGCAGCCGTCAAAGCCCTTCCTACATACGGGAGTTGACTATGCCGGTCCGATCCCTCTCCGTACCGCTCGAGGCAGATGACACAAGAGCTCCAAGGGCTACGTGGTCGTCTTCGTGTGCTTAGCCACCAAGGCCGTTCACCTGGACGCAGTAAGCGACTGCACCTCTGCTGCATTCATATCTGCTTTTCACAGGTTCACTGCGAGGCGCGGCCGCTGTCAACGTCTCCACAGCGACAACGGCACGACGTTCAAGGGCGCAGACTCGATCCTGCGGCAGATGTTCCACGCAGCCTCGGAGTTCTATGCGTTGGTCGTCGAAGAACTAGCGAATGACGGGACCGAGTGGTCGTTCATTCCGCCGTACTCGCCGCACATAGGAGGCCTGTGGGAAGCAACGGTGAAGAGCATGAAGTCCCATTTGAAACGCGTCATTGGGGAGTCCACCCTCACCTACGAGGAGATGGCCACATTGCTGACCCGCATCGAGGCGTGTTTGAACTCCAGACCCTTGACGCCGATGTCAGAGGATCCTCACGACTGCGAGCCCCTGACCCCGGGCAACTTCCTTGTGGGGGATCCCATACACTCCCCACCCGAAGCACCGACCGCTGACGTGACGTGCACACTTACGTCGCGTTGGCGGTTAACGACTAATATGCTTGAGCACTTTTGGCGCAGGTGGAGCAAGGAGTACCTGCATACTCTTCAGCAGCGCACGAAGTGGCAAGACCGACGGGACAACCTACGCGTCGGCACGATCGTTCTTGTGAAGGACGTAGACTCCCCGATTGAAGCGGTTATCCCCGGAAAGGACGACCTCGTCCGCGTAGTAACCCTGCGATCGGGTTCCCGAACGTTCCGTAGGGCCGTTGCCAAAATAGTGGCACTGCCCGTCCATGAGAACACCGTCGCTTCAGGAACCCCGTAAACCGTTGCACCAAAATCAGCACGATGCTGACATGGCGGGCGGCGTAGACTAACTGAGGAAGACGAGGCCTCATTCATGACACCAGAGATGGTGTCTGACACGCCTCGTTCCATGACGTCAAGCCGCATACGTCGTTGCCTACCCCACCGAAGACAATTTCGACTTGATCCGATCACGTCGAGGCGGGCGGCATGTTAAAGAATAATTTTAGCAATTGTACCGAATTTCCTTCTATGTACACGTTTGAATAAATGTTGACGTTGATCTATCGATCAGTTCGGCGCGCCGTCGTTCCCGCACCGTCCCACCGTTCCCCGCGAGCACCCTGGGTGGATCGAGCAGCTCGGGCCTCGCGGGCGCGGTCGGGGGAGCGGACGCGGGGGATCGACGCGCCCGGCTGATCGATCAGTTCGAATTTTGACAACACACACGACACTCGCTTACGCATCATTCAGTCTTTCGCCCATTCATCTTAAACAATGCGTCTTGAAAATTGTCTGACCCAGTGAGAAGGACGTCTACATAGAAGTCCTTCATGATAATTGTGCTAATTGTTGGGGAAGTAGAATCGCATTCTTCTCCTATTCTTTGTAGTGTGCGTGTTGCCAAAAATGGTGCGGATGCAGTTCCGTAAGTTACCGTGTTTAATTTATACGTTTTTAGCGGTAACGAGTCATCACATCTCCACAAAATTCGTTGGAAATTTCGCTGGGAAAGTGTAACCAAAATTTGTCTGTACATTTTTTTTACGTCAGCAGAAATAACATATTTGTACTTCCGAAAACTTAACAAAATGGAAAAGAATTCGTCCTGAATAGTTGGGCCAATTCGTTGGGTATCATTAAGAGATATCCCTGTAGTCGTTTTTGCTGATGCATCAAAAACAACACGAAGTCTGATGGATGTACTGTAAAATTTTATTACTGCATGGTATGGAAGATAGTAATTTGATTCATTTGTCTCAATTGGAGGCGAAATTTCAGTCATGTGACCAAGAGATTCATATTCTTCCATAAAGGCTATATAATCTCGTTTTACGATTGGTTGTTTATCTAACTTCCTTTCTAAATTATAAAATCGTTTCTCTGATAACCATTTTGAATTTCCTAAATTTCCTAATTTGTCATTAAACGGAATATCTACAACGTATCTTCTCCGGTTTTATCACGCGTGGTTGTGTTTTGATAATGCCTTTCGCATTCATCTTGCTTTAAAGTTGACGATGCGTTATAGCAATGTTCAATTTTCCAAAACCTTTTCATTTCCGACAGCAAGGTATTATTTGATATTACATTACAGATGAATTTAGGTTTCCTTTGTTGATTTTGAATGTTAAATGCGTTCAGTTTTCCGGCAAAAATCCATTCTAATTTGGTATATCTGAAGAGAGGGTCCGCTACATCGGTTCTACGGTATGAAGTATTTACAAGTTCCCAAAACAATTCTATCGTGTTCTATCGAAATCTGGATCTGCCAGTTTCATGTCATCTGGAAGTAGAATTTTTGATTTATCTATTGAGAAATTTGGTAATTCTTCTTGTAATGAGTTCGTGCCGAGGATAAAAAAGGGTATACGAGACGTTTCAAATAATAACGAGTTTATTCGGACTAGATTTTTATCCCGCACTTGTCGCCGGCCGATTTAACATTGGGCGACTCGTTTTGGACCAGTGGATATAACAATTCTAGAGGTTCTGAAGGTTTCGCGTATGTTAACCGATAGTTAACTTGTGCCGACGAGATCGACTCTGGTAGAAGACGATAATAGCCGATAGCTGGTTGAAATGGTCGATAAGACGGTTTTTTCGTTTCTGTCTCACTGCTTCGGAGTACGCCCTTT
>JAQQRP010000629.1:0-10434 GCA_028454245.1 Halictus quadricinctus
GAGGAGTTGAATCATGCGGGTTCGAATAAAGTAGACATCCTCCCGTAAAGTATCCGTTTTTATTCTTTCAAGGCGTTATAGATATCCAGGGAATAATCTCTGTCTCATATATATATCATTCTAATAAACATGAACAATAATAAATATAATGTGTCCAAGAACGTAGGAAGTTTTGCGTCTAATCAGGCTGCTCGGTACAAAATAGCGCGTTTATATATGGCATTCTCGGCAATAGCTTCGTGCACATATCCTTTTGATTTTAAAAGACACTGATCACTCGCCTCTACCCTTCTTCACGTTTTCAATTTGTACGTTCTTTTGCGCAAACCCCGTGGACCGCGAGGACACGCGCCACCTTTCTGCCACTCTGTTCTCGTTCGATTGGAGCTCTATCGCTATTAGAAAATAAATAAAGAAAGGAACTAATCCGCTCAATCAAATATCCCTCCTCGTCCGGCAAAGATGGCGCGTCCTCGTCGCGGCACGGTTCATCGGTGAATACATTTGTCTCTCTTTCTCTCTCTCTCGCTCGCTCTCTCTCTCTTTCTCTCTCTCTCTCTCTCTCTCTCTCTCGCTCTCTTTCTCCCTTTTATTATCACTACAAATCACCTCGAATTGCACGACGATCAAGCGCTGCACCAATTTTTCTCTTTGGAACGCAATAACGCAGGGGTATTCAGCAACGGTTTCCGAAATAATACGTTCGCATTGCAATCATTCGATTCCCTTCTTTCACCGACACTGATCGAATACGCACGAAAGGGAAAAGAATCGATCGATCAGGAATACTCGGATGATCCTTGCTACCTGTTAAACGCGCGTCCTCTTAATTACCTCATCCAGATCGGTCGATTCCTTTTTACAAATGTTAGGTGTCGATAACATTTCTCGTTCAAATAACAATAATGCGGTGATTAGCTGTATACAAATCAATATAATCTGTTAAGTGATAGGTGTCATTTAGTCGGTGAATAAGATCTTCAAATAACCTGAGGAATTCTAAAGAATTCGAAGGAGACTACAGTGTTTACTCGATATATGTCCAAAACACGAGTCTAGCCACGGACATATATCGGTCAGGAAGTACTATTCTATGATCCACGCGATCCACTCCTCGACGACCGAGATCTCTCGAGCTTCTTGACGATCCCTCACAAGGTATACCCCGCGGCAGTGGCGATAGTTCTGTGACTTTTATCGGCTAGGCATTTGCGACATATATAAAGTAAACACTGCATTGTTAATCGATTCATAGTAAGGAAACGTTGCCATAAGTGTAGCGATATTAAATGATAGTGCAGTTTTTTTTTTGTTTAACAGAGAAACCTCGGTTCCCATAGTCTTTATAGTAGTGAAAGTGAAAAAATAAGTTGAAACAACGTTCGAAATGATATCACGAAATCTGGAACCTGACAAACTCTATTGTACTGTCGGTTGAGTAATTAAAAAACTGCTGTTTATATTTATCATAACACATTTATATCTGTACCAGCCCTGTCCAAAATCGTTTCCCATACTTGGTCTAAATATATCGGATTTTTCTTATACAATAAATCCTCTAGAATTGCTTTTTAATTACGATCACTCATATGTACTTTTGACACTCGCGCGATACGTATGGAATTACGAAGACAGCCTGAAACACAGCGAATCGCGTAGTATGTCCAATCCGTGGACAAGACTGATTTAAACTAATTTCACTTTTAACACTTACGAAATCTTTGGATCTACGAATTATTGCACTGCGCAACTATTCGAATTCTCTCGGCCGTCGTAATATCGAAAATCGTGGTTTTACGAACATCTCGTGCGTATGCTCGTGATCGACGCGTCGACAGCCGACGAAACGTTTGCAGTATAGCTCGTTGGCATATCTCTTGCCTAATTAGAAATCGCGCTGGTGGTCGCATCAGTGTTCTATCCATTTGTAAATTGAATCTCGTTCGATATTTACACGAGAAGTCAAGCGGCACACGCTTTCACCGATGTTCGGAAAAGTATTCGACACGTATCCTTTTATATTTCCAATCGTCCGCTTTGTCGGCGTACAAATAGTCCTCAAAGTTCTGCAAATAAAATTTCCGCTGTGATCCCGCATACTCGAACGGGCATGTTTTCATCCCCTATTTCAAGTACCATTTTCTCATCCCTTGAACCCTTCGCGGTGGAAGACTTTTTAAGCTATCCAAAATATTTTCCTCGAAAAACCAGATTATACGGCTGGCTCAGAATCATAGTGGTTTGTTTTTATAAAAAAAGCTCCGTACAAGCAGCGCGGTTGCAAATACACATTTATAGATTCCGAAAACTATAAAAAATGTTTGTACGTGATAATTAATGCATGAAACAGAATTTTATAAAATCTACAAGTGAATCATTTTATTGAGATTGGCTCATGCCGATTTATATTTCTAAACATTTTGATTAGTAAGGCTAATGAGCACACTAATATATTCTTAAGAAATTACATTTTTTTTATTAATTTCCTGTTCAAAAATGAAAGCGGAATTATTCGTTGCACACTTCCGTTTTGTTAATGGAAAGAACAGCACGATCTCGTACATCTTCGGCGATTTCAATTACGTTAAAAAATGGCTGTTGAATATGTGGGATACACTCCAAAAGATATAGTCATCAGATCGAGACTTGTTCCCCCTGTCACGTCTGGCGGTTTGACTGTTAATAAATAATTGAGCAGGTAAACAAATTGTTATTAAATCCAATGATGTTACGCGAGAAGGAAAGATATAGAAACAATGTACTAAAATAAGCGTCTTAATTGTTGATTAAAGAGTATTATATATGCAAGCACCAAACACTTTTAAAACGCGTTGAAACTTAAGAAAATATAGAAATATTCTTCGCAAAAATTACATGGGATTATCAATCCCTGGGATTTATATTTTTGAAAATTCTTAATTCGAGAAACCGAGATTCATTTCAAATTAAAATATTTCAAAAGAAATAATAAGAAAATACCTGCGAAATTATTTCTTAACCGCTGCAAATGTAACACGAGGCCAACAAATTATCCAAAGAAGACAAAGAAGTTTGAATCACTGTAACACTGTAAAATAGTGCAAGGGGTTAACAATAGGTGATGATAAGACTTCGGATTTTATGTGTCTATGACAAAAATGATTATGACAGAAAAGATCAGAAGACTGAAGAGTATCAATATATTATTTTCACTACGTTAAAATTGTTAATGAAAAATATCAATTTATATTTAGCTCCTGTCTTGCAATTGATGCACAAACTTTTTATTTTGCATGAACATCCGGAGTCTAGTGATGATGATTAGTTCGGAATGTGGTTGGTGTCACTGATATGCTGACGTTTGTGCACAGACTCAAGAATACGTGTCGAATCGAATGCTGCATTGTACACTCCGGGACAAAACGATAGCACATCTTGCATTTTTCAAAGTTTTTACAGTAAAAACTGGTGAAAGTGAATTTTGCAAGTGAATTTTACTTTTCTTTTTTTATTACTTTCGAGCATGCATGTATGTACGACATGTTCAATATTATTCGCAATGTTCACTGCGAAAAAGTGCTACGTATGCAAATATAAATTTGGTTGCACCCAAACAGGACAAAATGATAGTACAAGCAATCTACTCTTCTCAGTTGTACATGGGTTACTAAATATCGTACACCGAACGTGGAATATAATTAATAAAATATGTAATAAGATTTTGCTATTAACATTTGTTAAAACATACAATAAAAAAACTTTTTTAATTAAAAAAATGGGACTAATAAAATATGGATTAATAAAAATGGAACGTGGCGTAATGGTTTGGTCCGACGTTAGTCACTATAGGAAAATGGCCACAAAATTTATTGCGGAAAAATGAATAGCACAAAGTGTTTAGAAATGATTGATGAACAAATAAACGTATAAGCCGTAAGTGTTGCCGAAGATAAATTCATTTTGCAACACGAAAACGTTGTGGTTTATGCTGCAAAGATTGCGAAGGAATACTATTGAGAAAAAAAAATTCATTTTAGACTGGCCAACGATATGTCCCGATCTCAAAGTTATTAAAAGTAATTGGAGGAAGCTTGTCAGGATAGTATAGAAAAATAGCGGACAATTTGAAACCGTTGATTTTAAACAGATTTTTGGGAATATTTTTCCCCAGAAAGAGTGGAGGAAAATTGTCTGAGCAAAGTGTTAAAAAATTATATAAATCTTTGAGCAACAGAACCGCTGCTGTCATTAAATGTGAAGAAGCCGCACAACAATATTAAGTACAAAATATCCTTTACGTTAATATTTTCAATTTCTATACACGTGTGCCATCATTTCGTCGTGCGAGATTTTGGCAAAAATATATTATTCAACTAAGACTAAACAAGTAGGAAAATTTGATTTAACTTGTATATGTTATTAATAGACAGCGGATTTTATGCATTTATGACAAAAATGGTGTAATTTAAAACAATCAAAACAATAAAAGAATTAAAAAATACTGTTATAATATTTTCAACTTATTAAACATATTACGAAAGAAAATAAGTAGAAATTTCACTCCATTTTGTTGGAATTCAGGTAGAACATTTTTATTTTGCATAAAGATCTGCTGTATAGTTATTAAACGTATCCTAAAATACTGTACAGAAAGAAATTTCAGTTGCCAAAAAAATTTTTTTAAATAAATGAAAATCATGTAAACCTTATTGCACGCTATCTTTTTGTCCCGGAGTGTAACGCTGCATTATGCTAGTCCATCGACTGATGGTCCCCAGAAACGGGACTCGGGTGGCAGTCGACGCGTCGATGTTCTCGTGCAAAGTAAAAAATCGAACCTCGAAAAGACATTACAAGAGAAGAATCGCAACGACTAGGAGAAACATCGACGCAAGAAGAGCAAAGTGTTAGGGACGATCGGGGATCGTCCTACAACCTTCGTTTCCCGTCCCCGCTGATCACTCGTATTACACCATTTACGTTCATAAGTCTACTACGATATTTTTACACGCTCGCGACCCCGCCTATGTACACATCGAAATTGTCTCTTGACTCTAACGGAGGAAAGTCTCTGTCTTCCCGTCGAATCGACGGACACGCGCCGCGGCCGTTCCGATCCACCTTCACGCTCAGGTGAAACGCTCAGGTCGTAGAGCCTGTTCGGATATGATTGGAAGACGAGGATCCTCTGGGGAAAATGGGGAGAGGGCTGGAATGAGGATAGATTACGAGTATAATTCCATTAAAAGCTTCTACCGAGAACAACGATGACACAAATCTGTATCCCAGAAAATAGCGGAGAGAATTGACCTCGGCAAAATGTGCAGTGGCACACCAATAATTAGCGTAACAGCTTCGCCCATCGATAGTATCAATCGATCTTCTCACTCGTCGCAGGTATCTGTGTTCCAGTCGGTTGACGAATCACACGAATTATTCAGCGTTTAGATACCGCATATACTTTAATCCGAAATGTTCTTAGTTTTCGACCACTCGATCGCCATACATACTAGAAAGTACAATAGTCCCTGCATTTCTTCCTTGTTCAAAAACACCGTCAAACGAACCCCATACAATTCAAGCCTGTCGTTAAAATCAGTGCGATACTATGTCTGAAGGACACAAATTATTTTAAAGTATACCGCGAAAGTTAGTAAGAATTTTAAACGCGTAATACGAATAATTTAAATTAAGAAATATGAAAACCTGGACGAAAGAATTGTATGTTATCCATATCACTTTTTGAAACTGCTCAGACCATACTAACAGTCCCAAAGTAGCGACTACAGTAAAGTCTTGATCTAAGCCGAACGAAGCTACACGGTCTTAGTTCACCTATCCCCTCCACCGGTCCATGTTTACAAGCGCTGTCACAAGAAAATGGTGGCCCTACACGATTCGTGTCACAGCACGGACGCGAGGATTGGGCTTAGATCAAGACCGTATTAAGCGGGGACTACTGTAGTACATTTGAATTTCCATTAATCCTTAATTATCGAGCATGAAAATCATGGAAAGTTTTCGAAAGGAAGGTTGATAAATATTGGTTGGTAGTATTCCCAAAAAGTGGTTCCCTCCAAATGACATTTGTGCAGTTTAATATCAACGAGTTCGATGATGAAAGAGACATGACACCTACTGGACTATTGATCACGTGAGAAGACGTATCAAATAAACGCTATAATACTTAGTGCATGAAGAATCGAACGCGTGAGCTTCGTGTCTCGCGATCCGAAGAGTGAATATCAAAACGCTCATAACATTGTCGACTGCAGAGTCGGAAAGGAAATGAACGTCGCCGTGTTGTCGAGCAAGAGATAGAAAACTGGGATAGCTTGAAACAGTTTAATAACGAGTGACACTTAAAACGTAATTACTCGGTGAAATTCCGTGAAACTTACCGAATAGCTTCTAGCTTAGCCGCGCAAAAGGAAATGCTATTAGATTATACTGTGCGGAGAGACGGTTTTCATAAGTCATTGAATATAGCTCTGTACTTCGAACACGAATTCTTACGATCTCTGTTTGTTAGCGCGACAATTGTACAAATATTCTAGAAGAGATAGAAACGCTCTCACCGGAATCAGTTTGGGTAATTAGTTTTACTGCTTCTTCAACTTAGGAATCTTAGAAGTTTCTTCGATTGTCTATAATTTAATCTAAACTCGCTTTACGAAAGACAACGATGTAGGACATTAGCTTATTGCACACAAAACGTGTCTCTACATTTTAAATGCACCCGAAGGTTACACAAAACAATGTACATAAGTTCGCAGAAGACTTTATACGTCTATTGGTCGTGTGGTAAGACGCTACAAAATAGGATGACCCGACGGTAGCAGTTTGACACCTTGGACACGATGAAAATTAATTATATTTTACCTCCCGACAGCGGAATCTGGGTCTACTTTGACCCGGAGTATCAATATCGTCCTTCAATTGTAATTAATTCTAGGGAATTAATTGAACCAGTGACCTCTTCCAGTAAGCACTGCTACCATGAAGAAAGGACGTGATTCGTCTGACGCGTATTGCTACGGCGCGACGGTGTATTGCTCCGCACGTAACGGTTGGTGGGGGAAGCAAGCGTTTGAGGGGCCCCAACCGTGCTCAGCACTGAATCACACGATCGGGGCTGCTAGATTAGAAACAATAAAAAGATTAACCTACCAGAAGTGCCTTCAAAAATATTGTTTGCACAACTAATAAATAATGCGGTGAATAGTTCTAAACATCATCGGTTATATACAGTTATAAGAACGATCCGCCGTCCGAGGGTCGATGCGTGTAATATTTATGAAAAGCGTTTCGAGGAACGGTGGAAGAAATTGCTACGAGTTTGAAGTTACAATTCGTGCGAGTACCAAAATTCGAGGAAAATTCGACCGTCCAAAGAAACGCGGAAACACTTACAAGCGAAACTGTTAATTGTTAACGAACTAATGAAAGGATATCGCGAACACGGATTCGGAAAAGCGGCGATATTCGCATAATTAATCTGAGGGATCTCCCGCGGGAACATGTTAACGAGGCGCGCGAAGTTTTTCCGCGGAACGTCCCCGCGCCGAGGCGAGGGAACGATCGCGTGAATCCGGCTCTCAAATTGATGCGATTTGAGATAAGCACCGTGTTAATGACATCGCGTTTCCCGGGGAAACGGCCGCGTAATCAGGACGAACGCAGAACTTCGCTCGGATGAGCTCGACTGAGAAGCGGCGTTGCGAGATCCCGGACAGGAAAAAAATTTTGAGTAAGTGTTTCCGCGTCGCGCGAGACAATGCGCGCGTTGCCTGCATCCAACAAACTGTCCGAACGCATTCGGTAAAAACTTTACGAAATACATAATAAAAATTCTGAAGTTTTTGGTATTTGTACACTGAAGAGCAAAATTGAAAGCATCTTCTTTTTTTAATCGTTATTTGTGTATTTATTAGGACAGAGTTCCATAGATTTCAAGAAGCATATGATTTTACGTTTATTTTAGTTTGGGAAATAATTTATTAATCTACTAGATTATTAATTTGTGTTTGTCTTTTACATTTAATTTATTAGTCACAGTATTTTATTCTTGAGTCAATGTTGCACCAATCCAAAATGTTAACAGAAAGATATATTTGATATTTTACACAAGCACCTTTCATGCAAAATATCAACAATAGTAAGGTCAAATGTGTTTGCATCTACTAGTCACAACTAGATAGAGGATCTTTATGCAAAATAAAAATTTTCTACCTGAATTGCAACAAACTGGAGCGAAATAGAAATTTATTTTCTTTTTTAATATATTTAATAGGTTGAAAATAATATAGCAATATATTTTTAAATTGTTCTAATGTGTTTACTGTTTTAAAAAACACTTACTTATTTTTGTCATGAATGCGTAAAATCGGCAGTCTAGCAATGATATTGCTTGATGAAATCGATTTATAACAGTTGCATTCTATAATCGGACATTTTATATGCGACAACTTAATAATTTTGTAAACACTAAACAGAACACTTTCAAGTACCATAATGAAATGAGTTTCACAGAATATTAGAAGAGAAGTCTTTATTGTATTAAAATGTCAACCGTAAAGTGGTTAACAAAGTAGGCAAAACCTTAATGTCATCAAAAACATTGAAAATTTTGATGCAAGATGTAGTAAATGAATAGTAGGATGAAGTTAATAAATAAAAAATGGCATTATTAAGAACGGAAAAAAGTTATATGGTCAGATGAATCGAAAATTAATAGATTTGGATGATGAATGTTGGATTTTGACGATGACAAGTTTGCAAAAATGGCAAGTGAAAAAGACTGGAAAATTTAATGGTGGTGCACTTATAACATAGGGGTGGTTTTAGGTTTCTGTGCTCTATTAAATATTAGTTTCCAACAGGATTGAGATCCGAAATACAGTCAAAAGTAGTGTAAGAATGGGCAAGTTCTCAGCTGTTTAAAATTCTAAATTGACCAACAAAAAGCCTAGATTTAAATTCAGTCGCCTAATATGGACTTTCTTGAAATAGCAATTAAATAAAAAATACCACTCTTCACCACCTTCACTGAAACAATTCTGGGACTGATTAAAGGAACGATAGACATAAAAATCTTGAGAATATTGTAAAAATCTAGTAACAAATATTCCAAAACAATTTTCATCTATCAGGACAGCCAAAGATTCTTCAATAATATATTTAATATATTCAGTGGTTAGTATTTGGACTGATGTAAAATCGAGTGAGAAATAAAATACTGCAACTAGCGAAATATAATAGAATGAAAATATTAAACGTTTCTTAAATTCAAATGAATATAAAATCATGCGTCCCTTGAGTTTTTGTGATCCCGCTTTAATAAACACATAAATAATGATATTCTAGAAAAATGATCAGTGTCTGCAGGACAAGACTTGTTCCTCCACTCTAATTGCCCTTTCTACCGCGCTATTCTCCGCGCTTCTCGTACTCCCCTAAATTCGTGCTCCCTCCCCTCATCTGGCGACACTGAACTCGACAGCATAGTCGCCAGATCAAGTCTTCTTCCCCCACTCTAATTTCCCCTTCTACCGCGCTATTTCCCACGCTTCCGCCGCGGTCCGGTCACGTGACCCGTTCCATCTCTGTCGCGCATGCTCCGATACTGGCAAAGAGAGGGTGACTGTATTCCCCTCGATTCGTGCTCCCTCCCCTCATCTGGCGACACTGGGTTCGATTGGTTCAATTTTGCTCCTCACTGCGCATACATCGAGGTTGTCCGTTCTTCTGACGTTACGCCTGGACAGAAACGTTTTAAGGAGAAATTGTGAAACGCGTTCAAAGTGCTGCGAGACAGCTAATGATGCATAGACAAATAATGGAATCCAGAGAGTCCCGTGGGATCTCGAGACACTGGTGACTCGCGGAAATCAAGAACACATGGAAGTCATCGGGATAATCGGTAATGTCAGTTTAATCACACAGAAGTGGTCTAATGTACAATTAGGAATTTGCTCCGACCGTTTCTTTGGTATCGTTTCAGTGAACTGATTCACGGTGATCGCTCTAACGTAGGACGCTCTAGTTTTTCAAACGACACACCTATGTACACTCGCGTCTCGCACCTGTATCGTTAATCGTCGACCTCGCTACTCACGAGAAACAAAGCGCATTCGAGATTAACGGTATCCGTGTGTCCTCGGTGGCCGAGTTTCGAACGCACGCCTGTAAATCCGTCCTGGCTCCGGTCCGATTTCACGAGCCACCGATCGTGTCCACCGGAACTTCCTGTTCAGGTTCGCCTCTCGTCGTCGCTTGGTCCGTGAACGGGAGTATCTTCCCGCGATCGGCAGGCTCGGGTCCTGTCTAGACTAATCGCGATACCATTCCGATATGATATCTAGATACTTTTATCGTTTTATCTACGCCGTACAACTACAGTTTACTTTCTCTCTCTCTCTCTCTCTCTCTCTCTCTCTCTCTCTCTCTCTCTCT
>JAQQRP010000063.1:600-14601 GCA_028454245.1 Halictus quadricinctus
TGCAATTCCTGTTTTTAGTACTCGAAGCAAACAATTTTTGCATGGAGGTCAGAGTCTATCAATATCTTCTTCCCACTATTTCGTAAGTAACAATTTCAATGTGATCCATGTTCCTCCTGTTAACAAATGAAGAAAAGAGATCTTTTGGACCTTTTTCACAACCCTTATTCAATACTTCAACGTACCCACCACCTTTCCATCAGCGTCACCTGGCTTATTTACCCTCCTCAAAATAGTAAAAATCTCAGGCTCGTTAAAAACACAATTCTAATATTCGCAACTTATTAAAATTGTTAAGAGACCCAATGAATATGTAATTCCTGTTTTTAGTACTCGATGCAAACAATTTTTGCATGGAGCTCAGAGTCTATCAATATCTTCTTCCCACTATTTCGTAAGTAACAATTTCAATGTGATCCATGTTCCTCCTGTTAACAAATGAAGAAAAGAGATCTTTTGGATCTTTTTCACAACCCTTATTCAATACTTCAACGTACCCACCACTCTTCCATCAGCGTCACCTGGCTTATTTACCCTCCTCTGTAACAGAGCTCGAAGAACTTCTCACAATCGCATCGGCGATCCATTCGCGCGTCTTCCTCGTTTCGCCCTTTGTAATTTAATGAACGTAACGACCCCAAAGTCCCCCCTCCCAACCCCTAGTCTCTGCCTGATACAGAGCTTCGCGCTCTTCGACGATGAATTTCTCGCGTTCGCCTTATTATAGACTCCTTTGTGCGAGGGCGCAATTTAAAAGTTTAGCCCGGTTCTTGAGCGCGATGCTCCGCGTATTAAGCCTCGACCCTCCAGCGGATACCTCGGGGAATCCCTGAAACTATCGGGGAAGTTTAAACGATCGTTTTTCATCCGACGTGGCCAGGGGCGTGGCGGTGGCGGCGGACCCGGCTGCAACATGATTTAATTAGGTGACGCCCTTTCGGCAAGAGCTACGGGCTCTGTGACGGTCTTTGCTTAATTCGAATTGCCCGGCCCTTTGCAGGCGAAACGCGTGTCAACTACCATGCGTTTTCACGCTGTTTTGGTCCCCGGGTTGAAATAGTCCCGCTTTTTGGTCTTTTGTAGCCTTTGCACGCCGGTTGTAGTCGCTTCGTGAATAACACTGGTTCTTTCTGGCTGTTTCTGCTCTACGAGTTTTTGGGGGTGCTCGACAACGCTTGGAAAGTTGTATTATAGCGGCGGTTGCTGTTGGAGAGGTTTCGCTGCGATTTACTGTTACGGTGATTCCGAATTTTCACCTGTTATTTGCTCGGATTGCGATTTAAAAGCTTCAGTCTTTTCCAATCGTTTATCCATAATGATTTACATTTGCAATGGTTGTACTAACTGACTAACTGACTGAACAAATTCATTATTTGCTGGTAACATACCTCGTACATTCTGTACGAATAAATGAAAATTGATAAAGGGGTTGAAACTTTTACGTATAAATAATAATATCGATTCTAGAAAATCGTCGTTCTGTTAGTCGAGCTTCTGGCGAATAAATCATATGGACAATGGAGGAACAGTTAGGAACAATTTATTTTTTAAAGAATTTATGAATGAAGCACAAATACGAAAACTAAAATTGCTCGAAAAACTGATCTTTCTTGGCCGTCTATTTTACCCAGAAGACAAACTCCTCTGAGAACATCGCCCCCCCCCCTGGATCCAATGTTTAAAGAAAGCAAGTCAACAAAGGCAGAATACGATCTCAAATCGAAGTTCACTGATCCATCTCAAAGAATCCAATCGACTGCGTCTGCCCCGCGAAGTCTGTACCGTTGCGCTGAACTATCGGATGAAGTTCGTAAATTACAATGTTGAAATTACGTTGTTAGAGGGCGTTCAGCTTCCGCTTTGAGCCCCGTGACCCTTCAAGTGCATCGCGCCGGTGAAAAATGATTTCGTTACACGGCAGGCTATTATTCAGCCTTGGCAACGCAACGTTGTTAGTTAGCGCAGGGTAGTAGGAAGTTCGAAGCCGCGTATCGAAAGAGGGTAGGAAAGCCCACTCGCGAACGGAGGGTTGCGGAAACTGCTCGCGAGGCGAGTATAATGCGCGTGAAATTAAAAATGCCGCGAGTTCGATCCTCTGACCAGACGACGGGGGAGGGGAGAATGGTTGGTTAATTAACCGGGCTTTGGAAATTAGCCGATTTCTCATTAAACCGAGTCGCTCGTGAATTTCCCCGCGTGCGATCCTCGACAAAACGCTCGGCGGCTCCGCTCGGATCCGCCGCGCCGGCGAGAGCCGGGCGCCATTAAAAATGCGGATCTGAAACTAGTTTGCCATTCTCTGTATTTATTACTCGTGCGTGCTCGCAGGATATTTAGTTTCTCTTTGAATCGCGCAGCCCTTTAAGTGCATCATTACCCATTCCCTTTTGTGTCGACCGGATTCACGTGCAGCATCCGCGCATCTACTGCAACCCCTCCCCGCTCCGTCCTTCGCCCGTCCTCTGAACGGAATGAATTGCAAACTACCTCGTGTTCTGCCAGCGACTTCCGCAAATTGTTTTTTTTTTCTCTTCCCTTTCCGGCTCCTTCTTCGCTCGAGCTACCGAAGAAAGGGACTGCTCGCGATCTGGATAAAACATGCGATCCTCGATAAGGCGGGGGTGTAGCGTGTCTCATAAACTATTGTTAAGGAAGTTTGTTTGCCTGTGATCCTCCGGGATCGGAATTCGGCACGTGCGAAACGCTGCTTCGGTTGCAAAACAAATTTCGAGGAATTTCTAGCTAGCTCTTTAGCCGTTTTTGTACCGTTTTATAGAATATTTTACACAGTCTTTGTTGTATCTTATTCAATATTTCCATGGATCTTCTTGGAAAATAAAAATTATCTGCGTCATTTGTACGAAACGTTATTCAAACGCGTCCAGGCAGAATAAACATAATTATAATTTATCGAGTTAATTCAATGTGGAGGTTCGAATTAATTATTGGCTGTAACTATTTTCTCTGAATAGGCTGCATCTATGGATGCCAATACATCAGCCAATGCAACAATACGTACATCAAAAAATATAAATATTATTCCATTCTTCTTTTCTCTTGATGTTCACATACGAAATGAATACCAAGCTTGAAATTAGTAAAACTGAATACCATCGTCAGCCCATGGAAACTATAAGCGATATTAAAGTTGCTGTTCAAGAAGTAATTATTAACCCTTTGCACTCGAGTGGTGACTCTGAAGCAACACTAGAAATTATTGTGGCACTATTTCAAAGAAATTACAAAATTTCTATTCAATAGATTACTAAACATTTAAATATTATACGTGGAAATCGGATCAGTTTCGTATGAATAAAATGAAAATATTCTAAGACGGAAGAAAAATTTAGTTTCAGCATGAAAACAGCGCCGAGTGCAAAGGGTTAATCAAAAAATTCCACATTGATTTGAGAAAATTTGGGAGAAGTATCCTTTCAGTCAAAGAATTCCTAACTGTGCTTGTTATTCGAAGAGTGGAGCACATGGGAAATATGGAATTTAAGAAAAATGAAGCTCGCGAAGGTTGTTTTCTTGATTTGGACGTTTCACCTGCACAGGGCCGATACGTTTCGTTCCTAAAGCAGATTCTAACGATTATTTGCGTTACCCGCGGGATATGGAAATTCGATTAGCGGGCCCGTGGTGTTTGCGTTCCCATTCTGTTTGCTTTTAAATGGCGGGACGTCGACTGTCAATACCGCCGGTGGGTGTCTAAGTTTCCGTCGTCCCGCGACACTTTGGCCCAGTTCCTGCGTCGAATGCGAAAGAGACCGCGCGGTGGTTCGCCCCGAGTGCCGCTAATGAATATATGAATGGATAAATATATCGCCGGGAAATGCCGGAATTCCGGCTGTTTACATAGCCGGCGCCCCGAAAGTTTAAATGGGACCGGCGGCTGATGGTGTCGCGCGCGAGTAGGACGCCGTCTGAACGAGTCGAATGTTGTTTTTGCGGGGAGCAGAGTCTCGGGAGGCCAGGACGAGGTCACGAAAACTTGCAACGTCGCGAAGCATTTGTTATTTTCTTCTCCTCGCTTGTATGACTGACGGTGAAACTCGGATTCGTCATCAATTGCCGGTGCATTCTGAATGAATTCGGAGGATTATTCCGGGTTCGTTCTTTTGCAGACGTGTTCACTGTTGGTTGGAGTGTATACTATATTTTTTTCGAGCCAAAATGCTCAAAACTGCTGCAATTTCTTAACACATTCGCGACCGGCAAATTTCTTCCGTTTCTAATACTGAGTACCGGCGAAAATAATGAAATTCTGAAGCTGGTTGCCGCAAACTTGTATCGCTAAAGCAAGGATCTATTTATTAAATTGATTAATAATTTATATTTAAATCCAATCCCATTAATGTTGCCGCATTCAGAAACAAAAATTGCAGGACGTGAATTCACGTCAGCGGTCGCGAATGTGTAAAATGATGGGTTTTAATATTTTAAATGAGGAATTATTCAATAAATATATTTCCTTGAGTATACATTGTAAATAAAACGGCTAGGGATAGACAGAGTCTTGTCGTTTTTATAAAGTAATGTAAAATGGTCACTTTCGGTGTTCCGTGAACCGTATTGTTAATACATTATTCTTATAAATGAAGAAATTTCTGTATCCTGTCGGGTATCTTGTTATAGAATGTGAAAGATCGAAATAAATTCTTGCCAATTTGACAAGTTCTTAATCGCAGATAAAATCGTGGTCTAGCTTATCGATCCGCGGGCTTCTTTCGGATTTTTATTGGCCGCTCGGGCAGATTGCGCTGGGCGTTCATAACGTTGATAGATGACAATTATCGCAAATAAACAATCGGTAGTAATGAAGGCGAGGCCGGGTTTGGCTCTCTCGCGCGGCTCATCAATCGTCGGCAGCGGCGCGCAGACAGAAATTTCATTTATCGAGAAAGTTTAAATCAAACCGCCATTACTCACGGTGCCGCAACTGTGACCGGCCGTTTCGATTCCACCAAAAGCCAATTGAAATTCGTTTCGTCACCGGTGTCGTCGAATCGCTCTCTTTCAACCCTGCCGCACCACACCCCTCGCGCGGTGTTGGCCGTTTGCGAAACGTTATTCGAAATTTTTGAACGGGAAAATTCATTCTGTTCTCTCTCTCCTCTCTCTTTCTCTATCTTCTGTCTCTCCGGCCTTCCGGATGTCACACGCCGCGCCTGTTTCTCTTCGAAATCGTTCGAAAGAAGGGTACGGAAAGTACAATAAGGGCGCGGCCTCCGAGTATTTACGGGCGGGACACTTTGTCGGTCGAAATCCCCGCGAGTTCGAAACAAAATTGATTAGCGGGAATTATTCGTCCCAAAGAGAACGTTGATTGAGTCGACGGGCGCCATCTAGTTTCTACCGGCGCGGGTCTGATTAAATTTCTCAGTTGGAAATGGGTAACGAGATTTCGACGGAAGTGACCTGGATTGCCTCGAGGCAGCATAATACGCTCCTAAGTACATCGTGTTACCGCGCCCCCCCCCCCACCCCCCACCGTTGATTTCGGTGCCGGCAAGCGCGAGATGGCGATTCCATCCCTCCAGCTCACCCCCTCCTCCGATTTAAATAAATATCTCCCGGATTGCTATCTGATTATCGGAACTTCAAAGTTCTCTGCACGGGGAAACGATCTTCCGTACGAGCGACCTCCACCCGTTCAATTAAGCTCGAGGGAGCTTAAGTTTGCCACTTGGGACACTGTTCATCCCGTGAATCCTACAAATTTTTTTCTCATGTGTGATCGAACTTACTATGCTCTATCCGTGATCATTTATTAACGTAGAGCCTCTGTTTCAAATTATTTTCTTCAAAGACCCTGTTCGATTATGAAATACAATGAGTAGCTGAAGTTGTTTTTCTTTTGCTACATTTTAGAAACTCAAACGATTCTACGGAGTTAAACAAACTTTTTTGACATTCAGTTCAATGTGATTTGAGAGTTTCCTCTTTACAATGGCTCCTCAAAAATTGATCTAGAATTTTTTCTCGCCATTTTGTTGCACTTTCAATGAAAAGTGTGCCTTTGGTATTAAAAGCATAAAAGAAGACAAAACAACACCTTCACTTTTACATTCGATTTTTATAGTGAGAAGGGATCTTCGAGGAAAAAGCAATTTCGGTTTACCTCCCAGTTTTATGACAAAGATACTTTCTTTGAAATTTTTTTCTGAAAAATCTAAGTTCACAGCTCTGCTCTTTAGCATAAGCATAGACAGAACATCCCACGATATTTTTGCACGAAATTACAGGCGTTCAAAGATACAATCCTTTAATTTTGTAGTGTCTTCAATTGTATCTCGAACAATTTGAATCGGTGGAACGCGGAATTTTGATTAAAATTTCTGACCGTTCGGCGCGACACGGAGCAATAATTTAGCGTGAAGATCCGCGTCCAGCAAATCGGGTATTCATCTTTCGGGCCCGAAAGTGCCATTTTGAAAAGCGTCCGCCGCTCGCGAGTGTCCCGCTTCCTGCACTATCGTCGATGATTTATTCAATCGAGCGCTTGTCGATATTTATCGTTTCGGCCCGCTCACCCGGGGCACGAGACACTCGATGAGATAAATCATATTATCGTGGACAAGTAGTGGCCAGTACGTGGCAATCTGCAGGCAATGCCAAAACGGCCGGGCCCGGCTGGTATGAACATGGAAATCATATTAGACTAAAACCACATTGCTTAATGGACGCCATCTGCCTTAATCCCATTATCCACTGCAATTCATCACCGGCCCTTTTCCCATCGATGCCGATACTGTTTGTTGTAACAGCTCTTCCTCTTTGTTACCTATTAGCCGGGCAACTCTCTCTCTCTCTCTCTCCCTCTCATCACCGCTCGTACAATGTACACGGGCCGTGTTTTCTCGTCGAAATAAAAAAGAAAAACACTACCCCCCGGGGGCCCGGTATTAATTTTCCGTCTGCCGCGTTTAAATTAGCAAAATTGCTCGGCGGAAACCAGATCTTCCGTAGTGTATCGATCCTTTATAATCCGGCCACGTGCATTTATGTTCCCCGCTTTAAATCGACGCGCTCATTTCTTCGCTATTCATTACCCGGAATAACGGACGCGTTCTCTGATAATGTAAAAGGGTACGTAAAAGTTCGAGGTGTTCTAGAAGTGTATAGAATGTTTCAAATTGACTGTGTTGAATCGTTGCTTCTTGCTTCAGGAGCTTGTTAAATCAATCACATTTTATTTTTCATGTTGTACTTCGAGGTACCATTTTCGTTCCATTCTGGATCGTACATGCTCAAATTTTTCAAACAATTAATCGAAATATTCTTTTATACAGGTATCATCTGGCCTAATTTTCCTGGAAGAATATTTTTAATAACGATGAGAAATCCATACAAACTCTTATTTTATTATTTTATTATTCAAATAAAAGTATACAGACACCGCGACGGAACAGGCTTACGGAAAATTCAATACAGTATTAGCAACAATTTTTCGGTAACAAGTATAGGGAAAAGTTGTTCAAAACGATGACCTTGACAACATATTTCAAGATCATCAAAATCAACTTCTATATAAGTACCCTTTTTTCCGAATCATAATCAGTTTCAAAAAGTTGCTTTAAGAAGAGCGTCTTTAAAATTTGAAGTGCGCTTCGGTGGCTAATAACATTGAAACTGTTGTGAGTTCTAACTTGAGACTTTACAGAGACACGTGCAGGCTACGAGATCCTGCAAAAAAGAAATCGGTATTTTTCACTGGAAGGTAGACATTCGCCCGTTAATTTCGGTCAGAGATGGTTCGACCGAAGCGGTGGACAACTTATCAGAGTTCAGCGAGGAAAAATCGGATGCATTTGCACGAAATCGTCAAAGATTCCCTGCGGCATCTATGAACTACACGGGGGATTCGTATCGGAGCTTAAAGCGGGATCAGTGTCGCACACCAGGTTCTGTTGCCCGCGGCAATCTGTCCGGCCCGTAGCGATTTTCTACTTTTGTTCAACCCACTTCTCTCTCTCTCTCTCCCTCCCTCTTTCTCTCTCTCTTTCTCTCTCTCTCTCTGTCCCTCGTCCTGCGTTGAAATTGCTTCCTTGTGGAATCGAGGCGAGCCCTCGATTGCAAATGTCTACGTGAAACACCGAGTCACGTCGCCTAACATTTAACTCGCAATTCTCCTTAGCCCTTTCGAATTTTCCTCCTGTCTCATACATTTTAAATCAACGCTCCTCCCTTCGCTATCCACTTGAATTCTAATCCGCGCGGACTTCTAAACTTTATTGCGACGGACCAACATGCAAACAACTCGCATCTTTTGCAATGGAACGTTTCATTAAGAGCCCTTGCAACACGAGAGTTGGAAGCCTGAAAAATTCGGGCGACTTTAAATTTTGTCTACCACATGGCGATTTATACTTTATATTTTTGTTTCACCGAAGAAAGTCAGCTTCAAGCGCTCATAAAAATTCGACCGTTTCGAAACGTTATCGCACAGCTTTTCGCATTATCTCCTATAAATATCTACTGACTTCCTAATCACTACACGGAAAAAGCATATTTATCTTATCTTAAAAGATTCAAAGGACGTTCCTATTATCAGTTCTAGTTATATCAAACTCAAATAAAATTATATAATTTTCTGCATCCTTTATTAAACGCAATAATCGCGGCCCAATATTATACCAGTTAATATTTTCGATTTTGGGAAGCTGCATAGAACGGGGTCACTTGTACACAACTTTTGCTAACGTTCGTAAGAAACTTGTTTACTCTTTGCTCCTTAAGAAAAATTCTGCATTAATCGTGGCATCGGTCAATAACAAGCTGAAATTATAATTGCATAGGAACGGCGAGTCTTATCGTCGCGAAACTTGACCTGATGATAGATAAGACTATCAGTTACACGTTCCGATCGAAGAAATAGCCACAGCTTTGTCGATCGGAGAGCAAAAACTTCGTTTCATCAATACTTCCTCCCCACCTCATATTTTCTTAAAAATCTACAGGTCTAGGGTATTTATTCATCAGATTTTTACTGTATTTCTACACGTATCTCCAAAATTAAAATTAACTAAAATAGTCTATTCTAAAAGATAGTGACAACTAAAGTGCAGTATTTATTTATGAGTAGCTCCACAATTTAAAGCAGACCCAATTTAAAACAGCAAAATGTAGTTCCAGTATCTTAAAATCGATGCAGAATCTCTTTCACCTAAAGATCCATGCTGCCGAAATATTCAAGCTCGCGAAAATCGGCGAACGACCGCTAACACAAATAATTACCTTTTTCTGCATCATTCTAAAAGTTCCGACAGACGGTCCAGACAATGGGACGCGGCAAAGCGTCGATGTAATCAAATTGCCCGGATCCCGAGCAAATTGCAGCCGAGATGAATGGAAACAAGTCGAGAGCGGCCGTTAATTCGAGCTGCGAACAGCGAACCGGCGTGTGCCGTGTAGCGATCGAGAAAACTGTCGGGTCCGTGACTGAAATCGCTCACGGTCGACGGAACGAAATCGATATCGCGAGGAGTCGTTCGCCTGGCTCGGACTACGGAGAACGTTCCTCTAGCCCGCGTTCCCGATTCTCGATCCCTGGGAAATCTCAGGAGTGCGCTTAAATAATCGAGCGTGGCGCTCGCTCCATCGAACGGCTATTCGCTCCGGATAGGATTTGCACGCGTCGACTTTCACCCTGGATTACGACGACAACGACGACAACGACGACGACAACGACGACGACGACTCGCAAGAGCAGCCTGGAACGCCGAGGTTCTGGAATCGACGCCTAGAACCGACGCCGAGGGAATTCGCGAGGCGTCGAGCGTGTTAGAAGTTCGACTTCGCGCCTCCTGCAGGAGGACGTCGCCGCCACGGTTTCGACGATCGAGAAATTGCCTGCGACCGATTCCACGGATACGACCAATCGAGGACGCTCGATTGAACAGCTGATGCCGTGAAACTGCTGCGGCAACTGCGGAAACGTTCTTTGCGAGAGCTGGATGCGTTTATAAATCCTGGTCCGCCGGAAATCTGGTATTTAGAGCATTGTCCAGCTGTCTCTAATTTTATGGTCCCTGGACAACGTCAATTTTAAGACACATTTTCGGATACTTCTGTTCTGATTACAGTTCTGATTTCTCCAGCAACCACGTTACAAATGACTCGGTGCGAATCCGTTAACACGTTGACTGTCATGTCGTACATACGACATGGGTGGCGGAATTATTTGTCTAGGTTTTAGAATGAATTTTTAATATATTCATTGTACCAAAGGGCCTAGCAGTACGATTATTATCGGTATTGTAAACAATGGTTTTAGGTTGAAAGATAATCCCCCAAAATTTTAAGTGGCTAACCCTTCATTTAAGGATAATATGAGGGTAAATACCCTTAACTGTATCCTTTCTTTTTCTCGGTTGTTAATTAAGATATTCAGATGGAAGAAAAACAAAAATATTCGAACTTACCTCCTTCATATATTTTTTTCACAATTGTGATCAAATTATTAAGGGTAGAAAAAAATTATTTAATTTTTTAGGGGTGGGGTTTGCAAGCAACCCTTCGAGTGACCACTTCCAAAAAATTCAAGAACAATGTTCTGTTACCTATTTAATATATACAAAAGTTTCAAGATCCTTAGATTGGTGGAACATAGTT
The DNA here is from genome assembly GCA_028454245.1 of Halictus quadricinctus. NCBI lineage: Eukaryota > Metazoa > Arthropoda > Insecta > Hymenoptera > Halictidae > Halictus > Halictus quadricinctus. The sequence continues at coordinate 11,218 of JAQQRP010000063.1, forward strand.
TTGATTTTATGGAATTTTCGAGGTTTGGAAGTGAAAGTGTTAAACAGTAAATCGATAAGCAGACCGTTGGCTTCATTCAACATTAAGAAAACACAGCCATCTAGAACCGTTCGAGAGACGTCAGGTCCGCGTCAGACGCCCGGTCGAAGGCGTCGTAAGAATTCGCGATCGCTAAATTATGCAGCGCAGGCTGCGATAGTTGGGTCTCCTAGTTTCGCGTCAGTTTCGCGCGTCACGGGAGCGTGAAACTTTTGAAAAACCGGAGCTGGCAGATTTGTCGTTTATCGAGTTTCCGCGTTTCTTGTCTCGCAGTGCCTCGCGCGCGCGAAACTTTCGATTCAATTCCTCTCTCACGCCGCTCCTTCGGACGGAATATCGATTTCCTATCGCTGGTACGAAAGCGAGAGAGAGAGAGAGAGAGAGAGAGAGAGAGAGAGAGAGAGAGACTTTAGAAAATACCATCGTCTGTATGTACACAAGAAATCCCCCCGATTTAAGATTTCGCAAACAAAGCGGTGCGCAGGAGGGGGGCTCCAGCGCTAGACGAGGACGGCCCTGTTCTATAAACCGGCATTCGGCGAATATATTTCTCGGTGAAATTCAAAAACTTGGAGAGAGGGGAAAGAGCACGACGACGTGGTCGTCGACCATAGCTTGGCGCCCTCACGAAGAACAATATCGATTCCACTCTGTCGAGCACGAGCGCCCAGGGTCCAGGCAACTGCGAACTCTCTTCTTTATACGTTCACGTGCCACGGGAGCCGGATCCGATCCGATCCTATACGATCTGATCCCGATCCCGATCCTATCCTGGGAATATTAAAAACCATTTCGCGTCCGACGAAACTCTCCTCGATCTGGACCGCACGCGTCTTTGAGCCCGACACGCGACCAATGTTATCATCTTCCGGGCAGGAAACCGTCTCGGCCCGTACCGATCCCGAATTAGAATTCAAATCCGGTTCCCACAATCCACCTGATTGTTTCATCCTGCGTGCTACTCGATTGCCCAACTTTCACATTCGCGGCGAACGATGCGGCATAGGATCATCTGTGGCCGAATTGTTCCGAGCTTGATTGGTTTAATCGCTCTATTAACACTGAACCTGACGACTGGTTCTCCATATCACTATTATTGAAATTATAGCAACGCTTCGAGATGATCGAAGAGACTCGAGCCTTCGACAACTACAATAATAACAAAATTGAAATGAATTCAATCTCTTACCAATCAGGTGGCATACAAGCAGGATCCTATAGATCCCTCTAACCAAACCACGAACAAAAACATCTAACCGTCAACATGTTGGATATTTATGGGTGGATATATTGTGCAATACTTAACATAAAGATATCTTTAACACGTTGACTGCCATGTCACCTATATGTGGGTGACGGGCTTATTTGTCTAGGTTTTAAAATTAATTTTTACGTTAATATATTCTTCGTACCTATTGGGATCTGTAAAATGCAAGATAGTTGATGGACTACTGAACATCATACATTTAATTGTTTTCAATATTTATTTCATTAAATAAATTACTTCGATTTTATGGAATTTTTGAGGTTTCTAGTTTGCCAGTCAAAGTGTTAATATACTGGGTGTTCATTTGAAATCATTCCAGCCGAATATCTCGAAAAGTATGAAAGATATTAAAAGAGTGTAAAACACGTGTCCAAGGATTTCGAGGAGGAAAGATGGGGGCAGTATCAGCTTTTTGTTCCGGTGGCGTTCTCAAGGTCATTTGAAGGTCAACTTTATTTCTCCAAATGGAAACTTATATTTTTTATTATCCTCTTTCATGAACACGTGTTCGCGAACACTTAACCTCACTTTTACGCTTATACGATCAAGACTGCCAACTCGCTGATTTCCCGCTAGGGACATTAGACATGCGGTTGCACGTAGACGCGCGACTCGATGGCACGTTTTGACACAACATATCGGACAATTTAAAAATTGCTTACCATCGCATAATTGTCACGAATAGCTAGAACACTTGATCCCAAAACCTAACTCGGAGAACATCAAGGAGTACGCAACGCCAAGACGCATCCACGGCAAACTTCGATCCCGGCAAGCATTGGTCACGGCAACAGTATGATGCGCCTCGGAAAGATTTCGTTGTACCTAGCGGGGCATGCATCATCTTTATGGCGTGCATTATTGCCTGAAAAGAGGTCGGGGTGGCCGCGTGCTTGTGCATTAATGCACAGGGACGGCCGATAACGACTTCCTGCGGAGGCATCCTCAGCCGAGCGGTCCCGCGACCGGAAGTGCCGCAGCGGACGATGCTTCCCGACATCCATCGAGATTCCTCTCCGACAATGTCGCCTTTAAAACAGTATATTAGACCGTCGGCGATAAAGCAGGCGGGGGGGGGGGGGAGACGAACGAAGAAGAGAGGGGTTGGTTGAGGGTGTCGGTCGCGGCGATCGGCGCTAGTGCTTAGTAAGTAAGACAGTATGATATCAACCTGCTCCTCTCACTTCCTCTCTTCCCCCCCTCTCTCTTGAACACGGTAACCGTTATACCGATGGCGTGCATGTGCGCATACAGGGTTTTAGAGGGTAGAATGCCAGCGGGTTGGAGTCACGAGATTCCCCGGGGTTGCCTGCTGCTACAATATTGCTGCTCCCTGGCGCCACGCCAACCCCCATTCCATTCGTCGGAGAGAAAGAACCCCGGCGTTGATACGAACCAACGGAGAGAGGAGTCGAACAGGTCGAGGATGCAGGTGCGAAAGAGACCGAAGAGCAAACGGGGAGATGAATGTCTATCTGCGCGGCTAAACCCTACGGTCGTTCCTAGACACCATTTTAATCTGCGCCCGCCAACCTACCAACCCCGGCGAGAGCATCGATCCTTCAATCTTCGTCCGAAAAATTCTCTCCTCGTCATCTCGCGCCGCAGCCAACCGGATCACGCTAACAAGCCCAGATCAGGGTCGGTTGTCCGCCATCAACCACGAATTCGTTTCCAAGCTCGATCGCTTGGTTTTCGGGAAACCTCTTCGGGGAGGTCGGGTTTGGGTTCTTGCACCTTGCTATCTTCTGTTCCGTGGCGGGAGTCACCTTGAAATTTCAATTGTTAGGTTCCTCAGATGATGATTTCATTTTTGTGCCCAATTGGTGCTTCATTGCAAGAAATAGCCCCGAGAGAACACGTTTACTCTGAAATGGATGCGTGACTCATCGGAAGCAGATATACCTTCGTAAGAATATTCTAAAAATATATTTAACTGGCCCTTGGTTAACCCCACCCTGGGGTCATGACCCCAACTAAATTTTCTGCATACTGCTTCTCGCTATTTGCGAGATAATTGCAAATATGAAGACACGGGGAACACACCGCGGCAGTGGGGATAATCCGGCGACGTTTAT
>JAQQRP010000630.1:0-10424 GCA_028454245.1 Halictus quadricinctus
TTGTCACATGGATGAGGCATTTTACCCGTCTACTGTGTTACAATATGTCCCACGTAAGGTTAGCAAAAATTATAATTTTCTGCTACTTGTGATCAAGGAATAGTTGTGAAGACAAACCAACAATTTATGTGATTTGACAGATAAAATAAAAAATTACTGAAAAATATTTTTTTTACTGATTTTTCTTTAAAAATAGGGCTACTGTCATTAATGGAGATCTCGTTCATAAGTTCAATCTTTCGGGAAACATGATTCAATTAGAATGTTTCATTAACTGGATCCTACAGATTAGATCGTTCCGTTAACTAATGCGAAGAAAAGTCAATTGAACATTTTTTGGGCGAACGGCGAGTTCGAGTCTGCGCTAGCGGATCAATTTCGAGTGATTAAATGAAATGCAATAATTTGTTTTAACAATAAAAAAATATTGTCAGGCACTACACAAATTAAACTCTGTAATTGCGGTATAGTCTCTAGTGAATCTGTTCGCTTTTTAGGGATTGTCTTTGACTATAGACTTCTGTTTAAAATGCATATTGATTTAGTCATAAAGAGATGTTCCAGAGCTCTCAATATAATCAAATATCTTCGTGGTACATGGTGGAGGTCCGATCCTGAAAGGCTCATCACGCTATACAAAAGCTTCATTCGCCCCACTATAGATTATGGCTCCTTTATCTATTTCTCCTCTCAAAAATACCTAACTGCAAAATTAGAAAGCATTCAAAATACCGCGATTAGGCTTGCCTTAGGCTACCGAAAAACTACTCCATTTAATATCTTGATAGGAGAGTCAAAACTGTCTCTGATTAAAGAGCGCGCTTCCCAGCTATGCTACTGTTTCATGGCCAAGATCTTAACAAATCGAAACTCTCTCATCCTCGGCCATCAAGACTTATAATAATTTGTACAAAAGCAAAAGGACCTGAAGACAACGCAGATTGCTCTCTAAATGCCTCACGTCTGCTCTAGAGCACAATGCATCCAACATTCGTGAAGCTAATATCTATTGTCACGATTATAAAACTTTCATAACTTCAATCCCAATTGATACCGAATTGGGTACTGATATAAAAATCACAAATAGTGCTAAGAACATTCTTCAGAATGCATTCGGGATCAGTGACTGCTCCACTATTTACACGGATGGTAGTAAAATTTCTGGGGCCAATTGTGTTGGTTCGGCTTGTATCTGTTCTGAACTTAGCCATGAAATAACTCGCTCCATTAACACATTTGCATCTGTGTACACCGCAGAATGTATTGCCCTAAATGATGCTTTTGATATTGCTCTGGAACATCAACACCTCAGTCTTCTCATATTCTCGGACTCTCTCAGCGCGCTCCAGGCTTTGTAAAGCACCAAAAGTAGATATTAAAACTAACCCATACATCCTTGAAATCAATAGAAAATACAATTTGTTGATCAATAATGATCATAACAGCTTTGTTAAATTGTTTTGGATTCCGTCGCATATCGGAATTCAAGGCAATGAAAATGCGGACAGGGCAGCTAAGTCGACAACGTCAATGAACACTGTAAATATTCCTGGCAAGCTAACGTAGACACACTCGTAGCGAAGCCAAATATTGAAGCTTGCTTAGTATTCATTCTTTTTTCAAAAATTGCAATCTACATATTTAGTATTAACGGACATTGTTATTGTATTCCCCTTGTTTTATTTCTGTATTCTATATTATTGTACCCACTTATATAATTCCTGTAAAGCGAAATAAACCCAGAATGGTTTCAAAACAAAAACAAAAAAATGAAATACAAGAAACCGGTGATGCAAATTGTGAAACATTATCGGCGGAACCTGTCGAGCAGCGCGGCATAAAGAAAATGTCGGCGTCACGTACGAAAGCCCGACACAATAGCACTTGTCTCGAGGTGATTCGGGGTTCGGTTGGCCTGACGCCCTAAAAAGCGACGCGTCAGATGATCGATCTTCCTCCGGGGGCTGAGTATCCTTTGAATATCACGGTGCTGGAAAGCTAAGCCGTGGCCGAGCGGGAAAAGCCAGCGGGGAATCTCTTCCGCCGACTGGATGACCGATGGACAGGCAGGAAAGGTTGTTCCCGGATATTTATAACAGACCGCGAGCAACGCCACGATAAATCAAATCGGGGGGGGGGGGGGGACCTGGGGATGAACCGGACCCCGTTTGGGGTCGGATCAGCTTTCATTACGGGGCCGAACCGGGGCTACGGTTCCCCTCGAAAAAGAAAAAGAGCCACGAGCTTGATGGGGAGAAGAAGCTGGACCGAGCAGAAGGACGCCCAGGGCCACGATGAATGCCCGGCGAAAAGAGCGAGCGCCCTGGCTCATCTACATTCCTGAATATGAACGACTCTCGATAATCAACGTGTCTCGCGTTCCACCGTGTCGATGCATTTCGCATCCACGATTCCGATGAGCCGTGAATGCGCGACGACTCGAGCGTTCCAGACGACACAAACTGTCATTATCATCGCGCAAGCTTTGTCATTATCGCTAACTGGCCACCACCCTCGAGAAACACCCCGCTAATTAAATAATAAACGCTGTGCATAAACGATTTGAATACACACCGAGATCCGGTGGTCTTCTTTTTCTGGGATTATGGTCGAGAGGATCTGCTGATCTCGACGAGTCTCGTGGTCAGGAGGAGCGAGGGTGCAGTCGATGATTGCGTATTGATGATTGATTGACTCACTCGGTTTTTTCGAGTGTTAGAAGCAATTGAAGGGCTCGGACGCGAATCAGTATTAAATCTTTTTTCCGCTTTTCCGGATCAAACATCCCACGGTGCGATGTGGAAGTCCCAGTGGGAGAAAAGGATCGTAAAATTCACGCCAGGGGGAGCAAGGAAATAAAAAAAAAAGAAACAAATTGACGATGGAAGGGAATCTTGAGGGGGACAAAACCGCTCCGCGGATCCTCGGCCGGAATCCATCGGGCGTGTAGGCATCGATAAAGCTTCGCTTAACCTCCGCCTGTCGGGGCGCATTACTTCGAATGACTGGCAACCTGTCAGAACGGGGTTATGCGCGCAGGGAACGCGTGTGTAATGACGGGTTTTGAGACGTTCGATGGCGCCCTCGATGATGGGGCCCGCTCCACCCAACGGTGCAGCAAGGCTTTCCGCGTTGCCGGGCCCCGAAAAATTGCCCGAGTGTTCGCGTAATCACCGGTATCGGCGTCGATACGCCGATTCTTCCGACCGCGAGTCCGAAACCGCGCCGCAGCTCGCGTTCGCTTTGACCGGTGTCGGTCCCTCGGGAAGACTCGATCCCTTTTGTGATCGGCTGCTACGATCACACGCTATATTTAGCCTCCGAAGCCGTTCGGGTCGCGAATCGTGCGTTCTTTTGATACGGATACGCGTTTTGCGGTTGCGCCGGATCGCAACCCCAATTTTCTACTTTCCCAGGCTGCAATTTTGTCTGCGTTCGTGACCAATTTCGGTTGGCCAGCTACTTTGATCGCGTGCAAAAATAATTACCGGACTACGAATTTTTCTGCAAAATCTTAAATTTAGAAATCCTACCGATGCTTATCGTCGGATTATCGAATATGCCGAATTATTGAACGGTATTTGTTGTACATGAAAGTTCGTAATTTCTGTAAAATTATATATCTTTGTGCACTCGACGAATTTCAGAAATCTATTTACTGCATCAACAACTTGGTTTTTTCTTCGCGCTTGTAGACAAAACAGGTGACTGACGGCGAATTCTACTGTATATTGCTGTAAAAGCTTGCGAGCGAATTTTAGGATAGACTGTAACGAATTGGTTGTCGTCGTAGCGATTCGAATATTCGTGGAAAAACGATTTACTGTTCCCGCGGGCCATTACGCCGGGCAATTAAAATCTTCTTCGATTCGACGGGGGAACGCATTAGCGGACGCCAATAAATTTCTTCTACAAAGCGGAGGGATTCATCGATAGGTCCAGGTGAATTCCAGAAAGAGATGAATAAAAACCGGGCAGCGATACGGTGTAGCGGCACCAGGAATTTTACGAGGTGTAGAAGAACAAGCTGGACACGAGGGTCCAGCAGAGATTCGGCTCCTCCGGATACCTCGATTGTAAACGAGACTTCGGCACGGGTTTCCTCTTTCTTCATGGCCTGTTAGCTTCGTTCCATTCTGCCCTCTCACTGGCCCGGCTCTCTCTTTCTCTCGGCCCGGTCGCCCCCCTCCCGCCTCGTGGCCGCGGAGAGTTCTTTCGGGGTCCCATTTTACTCTCGGAGGCCCCGCGGCCTCGTTCCGAGGGCCCCATTGTCCGCGCCGCGTTTTAAGATGCCGCCGCTGGCTTTAATGAGAATTTTAATTACCCAATCCCCGGGCTGGGCTCTCGTGGGCCCTTATAAAACTGCCCGGGACTCGTGGTGGTCGATTACTCTTGCGCAAACAACATCGAAATCCTTGTGGCCCCTTCGTGCCCCCCACCCTCGTCCCCGTTGTCGTCGATCCGATACATACTATTGCTGCGCCGCCGGTCCGAGGGTGTTGATTACGTGAACGCGCGACTAAATTGCGTCTGACCGAATGCAACCCTTCCCATCTCTCTCTCTCTCTCTCTCTCTCTCTCTCTCTCTCTCTCTCTCTCTCCCTCTTTGTTGCTGCATCCGAACAGGCGGATCGATTGATTTTAAGAGTACAATGGACACAATGCTACCTGGCCCGGTCCGGCCCGGCCCGGCGAAGGGCGTCTTTCTTACCCGGCTAAATTGAAATCCAATTTCGACCAGTTAACCCGTTCAAGTGGATGCGACGGTGCATTCGTTCGGGGTTGAAGTTATTGTTTGTCCGGCTCGGACACTGCGAGAAACACCGAGTCCGTTCGAACGATTTAAACGATCCGAGCGTGGACCACAGACGTAATTAATCGGACGACTAAATGGCTCGACAATTAAATATTTATCTTGCCGTGTAGCGATTGTTCTTCGTGCCACAAAAGGAATAATGGAACCGGTATAATATAATACCGTTTGTAGTCGTATATACTGTATCTTTTGTTCTTCAGATATCTAAACTATTTTATAAATTCAATTGGGCTGTTGGTCGTGTCAGTAGCTAATTAACCCTTTGCACTCGAAGCCATTTTAGCTGTGAAACGAAACATTTCTTCCGACCTAGAATATTTCCCTTCTATGTATATATTTTTTCATACTGTACATACTTTATTAAATACAAACAAATTTGATAATGTAAAAAATATTTTGAATAATGATACAGCAATTTTTAGTGGCGCCTTACAGTCGCCATTCGAGTGCCTAGGGTTAATACTCGAAAACTCTGTTGCTAAAATGGAATACTCAGATATTAGAGTGTTCGAATAGAAGAGGCCTTTTTGTATCGACGAGTGCTCCGACATAAATTGTGGCTTTTTATGCAAAATAAAAATCGTCGATGTTAATATCAGGACACAAGAGTTACAAAGCACTTATTTCTTTCCTCAATAGAGCTATAAGTCGTGCAACAGTGGTTCTAAATTTTTAAATGTTTGTACCGTTTCTCCATATCTGCTTGGAAAAATTGAATTGAACTCCAACATTACTGACAAATTCGTGCAAAAAGTTTAATATTCTGAACTGAGACAATATGAGCAGTAGTATTTAATTCATCTACAACATACAATGTACACATATTTGTAACAAAAGCATGTATAAAATACCATATAAAAAGCATAGATTAATATATATATAACCTGTAAAAACTGACGCGATGAAAGTGCAGAATAATTTGGTAGTCTCTACGGAGTTGGTGGACCTAGAATGGTAAAAAGTGGAGATCAAGTTCAATAAATTACAACATCTTGTCGTCGTCGACGCTGTTCTTGAAGCGTTGCAACCAGGACGCGTACAGCAAACCCTTCTCTGGCCTCTCGCTCTCATTCGCTTCCAGATACGGTTGACAATGTTGCTCATTAATCATCTTATCAGCCTTTGTCTCTGCCTGAAACTTACATTGTTTTTTCATCGAGGACACCGCAGGATCGATGGTAACGTTATCGATCGAGGTTATCGTTTGCATCATGAACGACCTTGACGATTTCAAGCCTCCAGGTCCTACAGGGGAATTGGCGAACCCTGCATACCCTCCGCCAGACTCACTTTTACCTTTCTTAGCCGTTGCTTTCTTCTCTTCGCTGGTATTCGAAAAATGAGCCGCACTGCCCTTCGGAGGTTCATGTCTAATTGTTCCTTTGAACGGCGCAAATCCGGTCTCCTTGAAACGTTTCTCTAAATTTTCCGGAGATACATTTTCAGATTTGCTATCTCTGGTACGAGATGCTTCCGATCCCTCTAAGAAAATGGTTCGCGATTCCTTTTTATCGGGAGACTCTCGAATCGACTTGGAAGAATCCTTTGGTTTCAGAGACGTCGTATCGTAACCAGCATTTTGGACCTTTGCTTTCCCGTCAGACAACTTTTTCGAATCAGAAGTTGCAAGCGCATTCACATTTCCTACGGATTTCTTCTCATTTCCTATTTCCTTGACAGACCCTTTCGCTTGAGAGTCTCCCAACGCATGTGAACTCTGTTTTTTCGGAAACGTGTGCTCCGAGTGAAACCGAGGCACATACGGTATATTGTTCGGCTCTCGACGCGTTTGCTTCTTCGTCAACGAAATTCTCTCTACTCCTGGTAGATCATTATCCTTCTTCACCGAGGAAATCTTCACTGGTTCGACAATCTTCGTTTGACCGGTCACCACTTTCGGCTCTGTTAGCGTCTCCTTCTTGACCGAGGATATCTTCACAGGATCGATAACCTCAGCCTGATTATTCGCACTCTTGCTCTTCGCTGATTCCTTTCCTACAGATTTAGCGGCTTTAGCAATTTTCGACTGATTCGAAGCGTCTTTGGTTTCCTTCGAGGACATTTTCTCCTTATGAACAATCTCAATCTGGCCTGGTCCACCCCCCTTCGTTGCTTTCTCTGGCTCGACGGTGTTCGGTTGACCGACTATATTTTTCGTCGGCGATGTCGACAGAACTGGATGCACGCTCTTGCTGCGACGTCTCGACACCGTTTCCAACGGTTTCCTCGAGGGCACCGTCACCCCGTAATCTATCAAGGTACCGTCTTTCCGTTTCTCGATCGGTTTCATGGTCTTCAGGATCTCCGTTATTCTCCGATCGAAGACGCGCTCGTCGGGTGGATCCTTTTTAACCGTGCCTCTGATTTCATCGTGTGCTTTCCCCTTGGCGGGCACCGAACCGGATTCGCCCGCGGCTGATGCCGCAGTAGCTGAAACACCAGCAGATCTATTAGCGGATCTCTCTAAATCGGCCCGTTTGATTACCGTGTCTGAGTTTTTCTGTACGTTTTCGAGTTTCTTGGTCTCCTCTTCGACTTTCGTCCCCTGTTTCTCGCCCGTGCTCGTCGCTACCGGTCTTCTCTCTACGTCGACTGTCCGAGGTTTCACCGCCACGAATTTCACAACCTTCGGAGGCGGCACGGAATTGATCCGCACGTCGGAGCTCTGTTTCGGAATCGCGGACGTCGTCACAACGTTCCTAGCCCGGTACACCTTCTTCGTTATTCTAGTTTTCTGTTTCGCAAACTTTGGTGCCTTCGCGTGCACGTATCTCTGCGAGCTCGTAACCCTAACCGCGCTGACGTCCAAAAGCTCCGACGACTTTCCGGCGACTTCCGGTTTCTTAGTCTCCTTGCCAGCTGCGATAGTCTTCGGAGACTCTGCAGGGTTGCTCGGGACTGCGCTCTCGGGTTGCGATGTTGATTCTGTTTTCACAACCATTTCGGACTTCTTCGGTGCGACATCCTCCGTTTTGTTCGGTGCTGCTTCGACAGACGATGCTTCTGTAGGACCGCTTCCCTTCTTCTTGATCTTCTTGAACGCCTCCTCGGAAGACCACCATGGTATTATTTTCGAAGGCACCCGGTTCTCCATTGGATTATCCCGTTGAGGATTCTTAATTTTTGTCGTTGTATCCTGAGGAGTGTTCCTCGGTGACTGGTTTACCCCGGAGTTCACGTTTCGATTAAAACCCTTGTCCACGTTCTCCGCAACGTTGAAAGACGTCTTTCTGCTTGTTGTCGCAAGTACTTCGGTATTAACTTCCGGGCTCTGAGACTGCTCTTCCGGTCTTTCCACGTTTGTCGCAACCGTGCCATCGGGTTTGGCGTTCCCTTGGTTGGCGGGTGAGAAAATGTTATGCGACCTCGGGGGAATAGGAGGTTGATTGGGTGGAGTAGATCGAGCTACCGGAGGGATAGTTTCCGGTTTGACCCCGGCGTCTTTGGGTTGTTGCACGCGTGGTCCATTGAACTTGGCGTTTATATGAAGATTCAGGATAGCCGAAGGGTTCGACGTTGCCCTGGCGACCTGCTGGGTCTGCTGGTTGGCTGTCCTAATATGATTGTCCTTGGACGGTATCCTGATCTCCACTTTGTCCATAGAGCTGAGAACATCCAACTTGTCTGCTCTGGCGACGATGCTCTTCAACTCCGACACCGGCTTCCCGTTGATGGAGAACTCGATTTGCTTCACGGGGACAGTGTCCTCGCTGATGGATATCTGCATCGAGCCGAAATCGGATTCAGCATCCGTGTTCGCTCCGGCAGCGCTGCTCGCGTTCTTCTTCGAGGAAATTACCACCGAAAGATCCTTGGCTCCCGCGGTTCTCGCGGACAGCTCGTCCACGTTGATGGCTACTACGGACTCATTGTGCGAAGGCGTCATCCTGAGCTCTATTCGTGGTTCCCTGGCTGGACTCGAAACAGTCGCCGAAGACTGGCTAGAACTGTTCGACGGCCCTTGACCAGCTCCTCGTTGAGCGTTCGAGTTCACAGGACCCCGTCTGATGTACTCCGATATCGGGTTCGAGGGTTTGTTACCGGACATCTCCGTCTGTGGATGCTCCTCCGTTAGCTCGGAACGAGTGGACGTTTCGTAAGCGACCTTCTCATTGGACACTTCCGGCGTTTTTCCGCCGGTGCGCGCCAATTTTCTGTCCGCGATACTCTTCTTGTGAGCGCTGACCACCCTGTCCAGCCAATCGGCTTGCTCGTCAATGTCATCCTTTTTCGCCGTAATTCGTTCCGGATCCTTTATTATATAGCCTGCTTGGCTGACCTCTCTTTTTTCGGACGCGTCGTCCACTCTTGCCTCCGTTAAACCGTCCGAGATACTTTTCTTGCTGCACTCGACGATCGCTTTTGAACCGGCTTCGCTGTCCTTCGTGTCCTCGAGCATCAACGACAGGTTGTTTAACTTCGTGGAGACGTGGCGTCTAGGTACCATGTGGCTCGCCCATCCACGAGTGTCGACGTTCAAGCTCACCGTGTTGCTGTACCTTTCGATTATCGCTGCGTACGAAGATACTTTCTCTAAACCGGTCGTCTCGGTCCCTCCGATAGTTTCGACAAGGTCCTCGCGAGGAGTCTGAAAATCGCTGAGTTTCGCGAAAGTCTCTGTACTGAAGTTTGCCTCCTGATTTAGCAAACTCGGAGCAGCCGCGTGAAACGGTTTCATCGAGACAATGGAGGCGGGGCTGAAGGGACTCCTATGAGTTCTGTTGTTCATCGCGTAACCAGTGCTGTCCTTCAAAGCCACGAAGACAGATTTCGAGTACAATGCCTCGCTGTACATAGCTATTATGTGCGCGTATGATCCTGCCTCCGGCTCGGTCGTGTTTGTTTCTGAACTTTTTGCATCGTTGAAACAATCTGTTGATTTTCGTAACTGTTTATCGTCGCAGTGCTCTTTGACCAGTTTCTTGACCTGACACGAGGATCTGCAACGATTCTGGAGGCATTTCTCTAGAATGTTTTTATCCAGCAACGCTTTCTTGGCCCCTACTGTGCTCGATTTTTGCCTGCGTTGTTGCGTCCCGCCCGATTTGACCCTTTGTTGTGCTCCGTTGTCGACGTTTTTCACATCGAGGAATCTTTTCGAATGGGATGTATTCCATCGAGATGATCTTAGCAGTCGTACATTAGAGTGACGTCTCCCGCGTATTTCTTGCAAATAATATTCTATTAATATTTTAAGTCAATATTAGTGTATTATTGAAAGCTGAAGAGAAGTCACTTGGAAGATATGCGGGAAGGGCACGCCCCATGTCACGCGTATTTTCGGCTCTAACGAAATATTGACTAAAAGTAGCGTGTGCCATGAAAGCCTAAACATTCGGAGTACGGAAATGCAAGAGCAAAAGACTGCCCTTGCCCATATGTCGACGCAGGTGACTTCTTCTTAGAGCCCAATAATACCAAAGTGAAAGGTGACTGCAAATAGGTTTACAATAAAATTGTTCGAAATCTTACGGGATAGTACTGTGTGCGGAACATTAATGCCAAATGCGTATTTCAAGCGATTCATTGTCTTGTGCTGATTGCGTGATATGTTCTTCAGCGACCGAAAATTCCGTATTCAGCCGAGGATAAAGAGACAAGCTGGATG
>JAQQRP010000631.1:0-10423 GCA_028454245.1 Halictus quadricinctus
CACGGTGACAATAGTCCTGTTACAAAACCGAATGAGCTAACCGTCCTAGAAAGTGTTATTTATCCGATCTTTTGCGTCAGCTAACGTACCGTGGCGTGTCGAACGCAAAAACGCGACGCCACCGAGCTATCACAAGAAGCATCGCTAACCGGCTTGTCAAATACCGCAGATGTATTTCCAAACCGAAGTTTTGAAACAATAGCGGAACTTTCGTTCCGTTCGATCGCAAAAACTGCATCGAGGTCCGACACAGTTTCGCGGTGTATGTTTAGTTCTTTCGGTACGTTCGAATTTTATTGGATCGACATTAATTTCAAAATGTCCAATTGTATCTATTAACCCACACAGGTTGCCTTACGCATGCAGGAAAATTTTTAGTACCTAAACGTGTTGTAAGAAATTCCATATACTTTCTACTGCATTTTTCACTCGATTTTTTACTTTTCTAAAATGAAGAGCTATTATTTACCAATATTATCGCTTTCTTTCACCTGAGAACAATATTTATATTTCAATGAAAAAAGCTGGACAATTTTTGAATCGTTTTCTTGATTTTCGCCTAAGGGGTTAATATACTTCGGGTTATTTAATTAATGAAAATTGGATGTATCACATTAACGATAAGCTTGCCATAAACGGCAATTATTGAAATTATAAGGATCTTTCAACAAAATCTTTAAGCGCATCTTTTTTTCATTTTTTTTAAGGCAACACTTGCATTTTGAACACTCGGCAGTTTGTGCTGCCATTTTGTTAATGTCGATGCTATCCTATAAATATTGGAACCGATTGTGTTTTATTTTTAAATCGGGCTCGAATTTGCACGAACATCATATGTGTGTTTGAACATTGTGTTGAATTACTCGGTGAGGAAAGCAACGCAATATTTGTAAACAAAAATGTTTATTACAGTATTCAACGAGGAGGAGGAAGATAGTATCAAAACATCGACATGGGTCTCAAAAATACATATATTTCAATCAAACACAAAGTTCAACGTAGCACGACGCTTAACAAACATAACAATCCGCGTGAACAATTCTTAATGGCCCTTTTTGAATCCCCACGACTTGTGGTCGTCGTGTCCTCCCTTCTTGCCATGCTTGGAATGATGCTCGTGATGCTCATCGTGGCCGTCGGAGCTCTTGTGTCCCTTATGATCGTGATGATGATGTCCCTTCTCGAAGTGTCCCTTCTTTCCGTAATGATCCTCGTGCTCGCCTTCGTCGTGATGGCCCTTCTTGAAGTGACCGCCCTTCTTGTGGCCGTAATCGTGATGATGACCGCCATGATCCTCGTGGTGTCCGGAGTCATGGTGTTCGTCGAAGAACTCCTTGTCCTTCTTGAACTCGTCTACTTTGTGTACCTCATGGTGTCCCTTGGTGCTGTGTCCCTTTCCGTAGTGGCCGTCCTCGTGGAACTTGTGTCCCTTCTCGCCCTTCTCACCCTTGTGATGCTCGGCGTAGTATCCGTCATCGTGATGATGGTTCTTCTTGTGGCCTTCCTCCTCGTCGTAGTAGCCTTTGTGCTCGTCTTTGTCGTGATGGCCCTTGTCACCTTTCTCGTGATGGTGCGACGACTTGTAACCTTTCTCGCCCTTGTCGCCATGTTTATGATGGTGGTCGGAATGGTGCTCCTCACCGCCGCCCTTCTCGTGATGATGATGAGACGCCGCTGCCTCCATGTCGCCATCTTGTTTGCCGATTTCCCGGGCCGCTGTCAGACATTGACAGGCGACGTAGGTCGCGAAGAGTAGTATCACCAGGCGGGACTTCATGGTTCGACGGGATCGGTGTTCGTTGGTACCGAAACGTTCGGCGCCGACGCTGCGTTCGGTATGATTAATCCGGTGACCACGCTCGGATTTTATATCGAACGGGGAAAAATCGGCGTTAAGGAAGCAGGGCTCTTTCCTGGCTCTTTAGCGGGACGTTGCGAAAGTAGCGTCTCCTTAACCCGCTTAGCCCGCGATTCGTCGGTTCCAGCCGATCCGGCACCGTCAATCGAAACCGTTACGCAACCCGATCGAAATCGCCGGCTCTCTCGCGGGATCTGTTCTGCCCGGTGTGCAAACGATAATCTCGCTCTTTTTCGGTTTTTCTGTCGGCTGTGTGTCGTTACGTAACGGTCGTAACGCGATTTCGACTATCGTAACGCGACCCGACGCGACGGTCAAAGCTTCGACTCGTAATTAGGCTATCCGATCAAAGAAGAAACTTGTAGCAATTTGTCCGGCGTACGAGCTTTCGGTGTCCGATCGAGTTTTTTTATCTGTCAACTATGATGAACGTATCGACTCGATCGAAACGTCTCGCCGATCTTCTAATTCGACGATAGCGAAGACTTTAATGAAATTTCTCCGTGCCACGCGTTGCATTACAGAATCGTCGGTCTGTTTACGATGAAAACCGATCGCGTCGTATTTATTGACGCGAACGCGTGTCATCGACCGCAGCACAAATCGCCGTTGCTTCTTTTATGGAAGTCTCGACACGGTTGTTGGTCTCCATGTCGAACGCTCGTGAAAGGTAATCATGCCGCGCGTAATCGTCTACATTTTCCCGCGTCAACGACATTTCGCTCGGTGAGTCCCGACAAAACTCGCGATAAAAATCACGTTCAGGTTTAATTGACGAAAGTGAGACGCCGATTGCGCAAAGAAATTCGGTGAACGGTGAAAACTAAATTTTTCACCCGATCGAAGAACGTTCCGATCGTTTTGTAACGCGCCGACCGCGGTGCTCTACCGGCTGCAAATTGATTGACTTTTTTCGGCAAAAAAGACAATTGCCTATCGGCGCCGTGTGTCTGTCGCGACGCAACGTCCGTTCGCGTCACAGTCACCGTCAATTGGAAAGGGGTGTTTAGGTCGAGAAAAAAAAAGTGTTCATCGCTATCGTCCCCGTCTCACCTGGTCTCACCTTCGCGCGACGAAACGGACCTGAGCGGGCCGAGTTTACGAAATATTGATCCCCTATATCAACTCGATGGAGCAGCTCGGAGGAACGAAAGCGATTACGTAGAGATCACGCCGGTATCACGGCTGGTATATAAGGTTTGCGTTGAATTGACATGATCAGTCAGTAGCACTGGTTGGTCCACAAAGTATCAGTATGATCAGAAGTTTGTGGCTCTGCCTCGGCTTGGCCGTGGCTTGCACGTGCGTCTCCTTGGCCTCGGCTAAACAGTTGAGGAACAAGAGGGACCTCGAGGTGGCGGCCAGCCATCATGGTGGCGGCGGTGGTGGCGGAGGTGGCGGAGGTGGCGGTGGCGGTGGCGGTCACGAAAGCGGCGGTGGTCACGAGCATCACGGCAGCCATCACGAGGAACACGGTGAAAAAGGGGAGAAGGGCTACAAGAACCACCATCACCACGATCATGGGGATCACGGACATTACGGTAAGGACCACGACGAAGGACACCATGGGGAGCATGGTGGACACAAGAAGGGCCACCACGACGAGCACGAAGAGCACGGAAGCCACCACGAGCACGAGGACGGACACAAGGGCTCGAAGTACGGGCACAAGAAGGGCCACAAGAAGGGAGAAAAAACCCACGGCTATCATCACAAGGCTCACAAAGATGAGTACCATAAGGAACACAAGTTTTACGATGATTACCACAAGGGTGGACACCATGAGAAACACGGGAATCATCATGGACACCATGAAAGCAGCGACGGCCACCACAAGAAGGGCGGCCATCATCATTCCGGACATCATAGCGATCATCACGGCAAGAAGGGACACTTCGATAAGGGACACTACGACGACGACCACAAAGGTTTCCAGGGCAAACATGGATACGACGAACACCACGCGCATCACGAGGATTATGGCAACAAACATGAACACCATGGAGGAAAATCTCACGGATACTCCAGCGGAGGCGGACATGGAGGTGGCGGTGGAGGTGGTGGTCACGGAGGCGGTGGTCATGGAGGACATCATCGACGTTAGAAGAGAACCGATGAGATTTTGTTTTGATTCGTTGCCGTATTTGTTTTTTATTTTGTCGTTAATTAATTTTAGACATTATATTGGAATTTGTCGCGTTTGATGTTTTCATTTCGATGATTAAAATACTTCAACTAAATCACTTCTTCCACGTTGAACTCAACCCCACCCGTACGTTTTAGGATATAAGTATAAAAAGCTCCGGCACATTGAAGGACTAATTATACCAAATGCTATAAAATGAAATTTTCTTCATTATTAAAGATTACACAAAGTTCAACATTATACAATGTTTGATATTACATCTGCTACCTAAACACTTCACTGAAAACTACAAACAAAGTAAAATATGAAGATCAAATTATGGAAAGTCTTATTCCCAACATCTCCTTAAATAATAATTTGTTGACATGAAAGGCTTAATACTTTTTTATAGAATATAATATTTTATAGAATATAATATCGAGCTGCATCGATTACAGGATTAAAAAATAGACAATTCCATAGCAAAGGGCATAACATCTTCACGCGACCTCTAAGCGTCCTACGAAGAAATTATTTACACCGAACTGTGACCTCCTCAAAACGATTATCTAAACTATTTTTCTATCTAAACTGTTTTTCTATATATCATATAGTATTCTAGGTCATTTAAACTGTTTTACTTTAGGTTATCCAAACTATTTTTCTACATATCATATATAGACTGTGGATCTATATGCAAAATACAAATTTTTTACCTAAATTGCAACAAACTGAAGTGAAATAGACATTTTTTTTTCTTATTATGTTCAGCAGATTGAAAATAATATAATAGTATGTTTAAATTTTTCTAATATTTTTGCTACTCAAAATTACACCTACTAATTTTTGTAATAAATGCATAAAATCTGCAGTCTAATCATATATTAGGGGAACCCATAAGTAATCAATTATTTCGAAATCTAAAACAAACTGTGTAGTACATTCAAATTTTTATTTCTTAATTTATTATATAATCTCCATCATTATCATGGACACTTTGCCATCTTTCCTGAAAATTTTCAATCCCCCCTTTATAGAAATCCAGGGTTTGTGAAGCAAAATATGACTCAAGGTGCCTCATTACATCTTCTACAGAAGTGAATGTTTTATTTCTTAAATAATACTCCCGAGATCTGAAAAGATGATAGTCAGAGGAAGCAATATCCGGTGAGCACGGGGGATGCGGTAAAATTTCCCATTGCAATTCTTTGATTTTGTCCTGAGTGAGTTTCGCTGTACGGGGCTGGGCATTGTTAAATGCAGTATTACACCTTTTCTGTATACTATGGATGCCCTCTTTTTCAATAGTTCTGAATACAGCCGCTGTAATCGCTGACAATACAACTCAGCAGTAACTTTTTCTCCAGGTTTCAACAACTCAAAGTGAATTATGCCACGACAGTCCCACCAAATGCGCAGTAACACCTTTCTAAGTGATAAGCTAGGTTAAGGGGTTGATATTGCGGTTTGATTTGCAGAAAGCCATTGCTTGGAACGCTTTATGTTATCATAAAGAATCCATGTTTCATCTTCGGTAACGATTCTGCTAAGAAATAGATCTCTACGAAATCTGGATAGCAATGAAGTGCAAATTGATCGACGAATATTCTTGTTGGTCTCAGATAATTGATGCGGTACCCATATTCCTTGCCTATATGCCTTTCCCATTTCGTGTAGGTGCCATTGTATAGTTGACCATGTGGACCCAAAGCTTCTCGATAATTCTTGTTATATTGTTACCTTTGCAATATTCCCCGCATGAAAATGAAAAAGTATGCAATGACGAATATGATCCTCGGAAGGTACGGACGCCGCCATTTTATTACAGAGTTGTAAAAAAAATGTATACTTTTGAGAATATTTTGAACACAGACTGCTTTACCGAAAACTGTAAAAGAATACGTGTTTCCTCTTCAACGATCAGTGCAAAACTGAAGGCAAAACAAATTCTTTGCAAATAATTGTTTACTTATGGGTACCCCTAATAGTATTCAAGAAATTGTAATCTAAAACCGGCCACCCTGTATAGAAGCCGACCGCATATATTCTTTCACAAACAGTCGACTAGTACCACTGCGAATCCAAACACACGTATCCGTCCCCTATTGGAAGCGGAGACCGGGCCAACGGCAAATTAAAGAAAACCGATATGTTTACCGTACGTGAAACTCTCGCGGTGTTGATAGTCCTGGCAATTTTGGCGGCGGATGGGTTCACGTCGATCATAAATTATTGGAACCTGGAAATCGCTGGCTTCTCTCGTTCTAACCATTACGGCAAGATCGTTCGAGGTAATCGCCACTCTGATCACGAAAATCGACACGGTGGTCGCGATAAAAGTGGCTACAACAGCCAGCACGACTTTCAGAATTTTAACAGACCTCGCCAGACAGAGACAACAGCATTGGCTGCTACGACGAAGATAGCAGACCTACAAAGCCGACAGACAAACCGTCATTCAGAATCATTTTTGGATTTAAGTTTGTTTCTATGGGATTATTCATGGAACATTATTTTTTTAATTTTTGTAGAAGTGTTACAAATTTTCCATAGGGTCCGAAGTATTGACACAATGCTCGTTAGATGGAAGATCTAGGATTACAATAACAACGGTAAAAATTCGGTTCTTTGATTTTTACGTGAATTGTGAAGGTCACCTTCATAAGTGATCTCTAGAAGTTTTTCGCTGGCACTGTTATTGAAAATTGATTAATACTTCATGCAGAAAGTAAGGTAAAAATTTAGGCTTACATGCGAATCAGATTTGAGACTAATAATTGTTTTGTTTCGCAGTGACAGTAATGGGGTCTTATAATTATTTGAAATTGAAATATTTCCTGAACTATCAACTTTTCGATATAAGTAAATTAATGCTTTTTTATAACTAATGTCGAGCTGCATTCGTTGATGCATTACGAAGTACAGCATTCTATTTAAAAAATCGAAGTTGACCATCATATGACCTTTACGCGTCCACTCACGAAAAATTAATAATATTGAAATATGTCGCACTCGTCACCGTTCAAATTTTCTCTGAAACATTTTTTGCTACGAATTATATTAGCGAGAAAATCGAGATGTCAAAATCGGGCGTGATCCTCTGCATATAAATTTCAAAAGTGTGGAGTTAAACAGAATGTCGATGACAATTATCAAGGTTTACAAAAGCTATCAGTCACTTTAACAATTTGCACGTTTTCGTGATCAAAAGCGATGTCTCTAGACACTAATACATTCGCATGTAATTAGAGATTCACGTACGATACACGTACAAGTTTGCATAATATGCTGTTTATAACATACAGGGTGTCCGATTTGAAGTTTCACATGCAGTTGTTTCCCAACATATAACACATTTCAAAGAATGTTTCGAATAAAACCTACCCTGTTTGAGGAAGCACTTTTTATATTAGTCACAAATCTTCTCTAGGTGAACAGAGTTTCGAAATTTCAAGGTGACCTTTTTGCATACGAAACCGTAGATATTTTTATTCACGTAGGATTGTAGCTCTTCCCATGACGAATTCATTGACTATAACGCGTTAATCTTAAAAGGTCATTCAAGGTCATTCAATGCTTCTTAAGACTTACCTTCGCGTTAAACGGTCTCGAAGTTGTTCAGTATCTTTGGTATTCAAAAAGGTAACATCAATGCAATGATTTATTCTACTCCTAAATTCCACTAATCATTGCGAAATAATCATTCTTGTTCTACTAAGATTTTTCTAAGTACATAACATAACTTTTTCTTGCGGAATCGTATAAAAGGACTTCAGCAGGAGAACCTGTGCCAATGATATACATGATACTGATGTTTGCAGTTGTGTGTACAATATAATTGTGTGCTATCTTTTTGTCGCTGATTATACCTTTCACTCGCAGAAGCGGTAACAGAACGTGCCCACAATAAACGGCGAACATTTCCAAAGATGGCGCGCAGCGAAAACATAAAGAAGGGTCCACCGAAGGTAAGCAATGAAAGAAGAATAATTTCCAGCGCTGGGAAAGCGTTGATACGTAACTCATAAAAACTTTCCCACCGTACTGGATGGCGGGGGAACGAAGTAATAAAATGGTGTACACGTGTTCGCCCGGGCGTTGTTTAACATTTCAACGCATCATAATAAATTTTTACGTTTCTCCGGGTTCCTTTGAAACGGGCCGGCTCGTCTCGCGCGTATCGTCGCGTCGCAGAAACGCGCGCGGGTGCGAGCGTATACGAATGTAAACACACTCGCGCGCGCACACACACACATATTTCTCCCGTTTTTCCATTTTCTTCTCGCGCTCGCTGCGTTTTCGCTTTATCGCGCCGCGTGTGTCCCGGACTCGCTAGCGCGCGCCACGTACCGACGACGGATACAAGGGATGAAAGGAGGGTCAGGGATGCGGGGTTGCTGCCGGGTATGGAACGGGTGGTGCAGCGAGAACGAGAAGAGATGCAGGCGCATTCAGCGCGGCGCGGGTTTGATTAACGATTCCGCCCTCTGCAAATGAAATTGCCGTGGCCATTTGTGGGTCTATCTAGACTGGATTCCGGAGCACTGGACACGGATTAACGGTGCTTTATACGCTTCTTTTAGGGCACGCCGGGACGGTTGCAGCCGTTCGCGATCACGGTTACCCATTCTCGGGCCGGAGATTGCGTACAAGCAAGCGCTTCTACTTGAAATTCCCTGGTGTGTGACAATTCCGCGCCACGGCCAGCCTCCGACCTAGCCTCTCCCTTCGGCTTCGCAGCCCTCGTCCGGGCGTTCCATGGCCATTGTTCCATTCCGTGATGCACGTACGTGTGGCTGGCTTAATTAATCTAATTGGAGTGGTCGCGCGACTGGCAAAAGAAAAGAAGGAACGCCGGTCGACCGAGTGCTGGAAGAAGCATACGCGTACACCGGTCGCGTGTTAAAGAGGCCAGAAGCATCCCAACCCCTGCATCCCCCGTCCCCCACCAGCCCTCCTCACCCCGGTGGCGGGGGAGGGGGCTTTGATCGATTTCACAATAATACTGTCGTTTGGCCAAATTAATGAGAGCACTCGAGCCACCGCACCGCCGCGGTGCTCGTCTCCGGCGAAGAGACCGTCATGTCAGCACGATGGGGAACAACGAGAAAAATTAACCGGGTCTTTCGCCCTGCAACCAGGGTACTCGACGCACGCCGGGTAGTTCGCTGGAGGCTGAGAGATTCTCGTCGTGATACGCCTGTTTCGAGACAGCGCGTTATCGATAACTTATTGATGCCGGGGATGCGGTTCTTGATTGGAGTTATTGATTTACAGCCAGTCGAGAGGTCTCTGTTTTAACACTGGAACTAACAGGCGCACGGTGGTTCAATTAGCTGGACAAAATTCTTTTTCAAATGAACAAAAACGAACTGCGTCAATGTGACACTATATCAAGACTCTCACACTAAAAAATGTTTTATCTGAAGAGCCGAGGCTAGTCACGAGACTTTTGCAGAGTCAGCAGGTCAGTAACTGCTGGTCTTAAGTCTGTGATTAAACTTGTCACATTTTTTGCTCTGTATTATCGATATTATGAATTCTGATGCCAGAAACGTGCTTTAAGTTTTTGGCTTTGTTTCGCAGAGAATCAAGACAAAATATAGCTCAATTTGGAGTTGGAGATATTTGCGCCCATAATTATGAAAGTGGTCTAAGTCATATATTTCTTGTTTCGAGATATTTAATGAATTGCATTTGAATAAATTAAAAAATATTTTTACAGTAATAAATATTTTCAGTCTTGATTAATGGAAATTTATTATGAATATGAAATTTTGTGTGAATTTCATACGAAAATGTTGTTTTTAAAGTTTGAACTGACAGACCATTTTCAAAATTAACTGAATGTCCTATAAATGACTTAAAGCAATAAAGAACTATGAGTTTTATTTGAAACGATAACTTTAATGAAATAATTCATGAACATTTATTAATTATTTTTAAAAAGTAATCCATTTTTATCATTTCGAGTTTTTAAGATTCTTAAAATGTTCCTGAAAAACTGAAGGGATGTATGGTAGTAAACACATAATATCTTTTTGTTTTTCTTCCGTTACTGGTCTAGTGGTAGTGTATAATGGAAATAATTTAATATTTCCGTGTATTTTTGGTCTTCCTCTTTTAGGTGAAAGATCCAAAACGTGGAATTTAGAATCATCTAAAGAAGTTTTATAGAACATTTTATAAGGTTCATTTTTCAAGAATCTCATCCATTGAATTTGCAGCCAAGAGACAGATTTGCCCGCGCTATTTTTACTCTTCTTGTTATTGACTCTTCTAGTGATTTCGTTGAAATAAAATCCGGCTGCGACATTCGTTTTATCGAAAATGTATTTCTTCTTCTACAATTTTCTATCAATTCATAATAATGCTCAGGGTAGTATAAGTAATTTGCTTTTTTTATTTTCATTTCTGTCAACCCAAAATCACGGTCATTC
>JAQQRP010000632.1:0-10414 GCA_028454245.1 Halictus quadricinctus
AGTGCTTTTTTTTATTTCTGAAATCCCTGTTTATTTTTGCATTTTCCGAAATGCTACCGATTGAAACGGCCCTATAATTATTGGAAAATTTTTTGGTAAAACAAAATGATTTTTATTTTGCAGAATAAAATTTTTGGGTAAAGATTCACGAGCATCCGCCTTGCGAGGTATTTAAGTAAAGAAGTAGTGAAGTATGCGGAGTATTTAAATAAACATCCTGCCGCGTTTTGCGATAGCAGTTATTACCGCACGTTTTTACAAAAAAAAAAAAGAAATGCATCTCATAACTCTTTAACCTTGCACTTTACACTGATCTTCAGATTTGCCGGGCAAATAATTGATCAAAAATCGTCTTACATCCGCGCCGACGATCCTGAATAATGCAAAAGATCACGCGGTTTACAGCGGTGGTAGGTGTAAAAGAAGATCCTCCGGGAAGCAGATAAACCGACGGAAGCCGATCTCCGGGGTCTTTAATTTTCAACGATCAAGTTCACAGCCGTTCGGATCGTCGAACATTAAAGAAGCGGTTAACCACCGAAATAAAAATTATGCTCGAGCACGACCGAGGAGCATTTAATAGAAAATATAATTGTCGGAGCTTGACGCCCACCATTTTTTGACCCGAAATGAATTCGTCGGGGCAGTAAATTCATTGTATCGGGTGTCCATCGTTTAAGAATCGTCCCGGAATTTATCAGGCCGAGCGCATATGACAATCTAAAAGCCGTAATTCAGTGGACCGTTTGACCCTGTCACCGGAGATCGTGTGGGCACACTGTAGAACGACTGTGCGCTCGAGCTTGGCGACGACCATCGGGAGAAAACTGCTGGCTGATTGGATGAATCCCTCCTCTAATGCAATTCACCGAATCAAATTTGTATCAATCAACGGGTAATATTTGGTAACGAAAGATGACGGGCTGGAGGATGTTATTCAGGAGAGGCTGCGTGCAGCACTTTCTCCCCGCCATTTTGGAACGCCGGGATCGAACTTATTCGCCTCCATAAAGTAACTCTTCGTTTGACGCTACCGGAGCTTTAGCTTCTTATTTAATTTCAGACTCTTTATTTAATTTCAGGCTCTTGATTGAATTTCATCTTTATTTATAATATTCTTTGAAATAATATCCTGGAATAATATCTTGCTGCAATAATTTTGGAAGGTTAGAATCGACGTTCCATAAAATAATTCTTTGTTCAAAACAACACTTTTCTGTTTCAATTTATTGCTGTTTCATCTAACATCTTACTTAACTGTTTTTATTTAGTATTTCTTATTCTCAATTTATTAAAATCTTACTTGAATGTCTCTACTTACTATTTCCTATTTTCTATTTGTACGTAAGATTCTATTAAAAGAAAATGTCACATCCAGTTCTCATCTTCGAATAAAAGTATAATTTGAAAATAAATAATAATTGCAGATTTTTCGGTGAAGTAAAAATTGTATTAACAAGATGCGGCAGCCACGTAGACATTTATTTATCCCTCGAATAAAATCCTGAGTCGAGTGACAATAAATACGAGTTAAGTCAACGTTCGTTTGCCATAAATCGAAATTTCCGTTGATTCGGACTACGCGAGTCGAACTATCGACAATATGCGTCAAAGTATCAATGGAAGCCAGTGATGGCGCCCGATCAAAAAGCAAACTTCTAACGAGATTGTAGAGGGTGATTCTGCAAATTGCAACGAACGGTTTACGACTCGCGGGAATTAGGGATCAAAGATTTATGGTCGGTTGCAATTCAAGGGATTGCGATCCTCTTCGGGGGCAATCGAAGTTAAGCACGATCATTTTACCGCGACGTACGACGCGTCATTTGAAATGCGGTTGCGGTCGCCGGATGGCACTTGACTCGAGTGCTTTTTACTACGTTGATTGTTGCCCCTTGATTTCTTAATCCGCGGTCCCTGGGAATTTCTGCGATGCCAATTACGTTGCCCGTGCAAATTCAACCTTGGCACAGTACTTCTCAAAATGGCTGCCTACTTTGAACGTACTAGTTTAAATTTAGTCAATTTCTAACTTAGAACTGAACGAATCCAAAATAAATTGATCATCAATCGAAAATAAAACAGGGATGCAAAATAGAATAAAACATGCAAAATTAATTATAAATTGTATTAACAACAGAAGAATTAATTACTCGTCAACTCCATTACTTAAATCTCAACTCCATTTCACTAATTAAACGTTCCACACTAAATCCAAGGTAGAGATCATTTAAAAAACAAATAGTGTCGATTTTAACTGTATAATCTTAATGAATTTTACGGCGGAAGAAATCCGCGTTCAATTTTTCGAATAAAGCGAGCGCGCGGTAATGTATATCTTGAAATTGAATGTCCCGGCGAGAGGTTGTTAAAACTTCGAAGAAAGAAATCACGGTAGAATTAGTTTCGCGTCACCGGGAATTATTTCGCGACCGTGCTCGAGGATCGGGAAGCGTGACGATCCGCAGACAATATCGCTACCTGTGGATAGGCAATAAGAGCGGAAAAACATCGGCGAACGAGCCGAGACCGTAATAAAATAAACCGTCGGGGGTTCGTAGTGTCAACCATTGTATTCCGGGGCTCACTTCGATACCGCGTTTGAGTTCTCCGAGGAACGTAACCTGAACAGGACTCCGCGGAGCTCGTAATCTCCCGAACCGTATAAAAGTTTCAGGATCGAGGAGAACGCCCTGACAGTTTTACTCCGTTCCTTTTTCATTCTATTTTATCTACCGCAATATCACTTTCCGCCGCGCTTCCACCTGGAAGATGGCTCCAGTTACAATAATGTTCGAACACAATCGATACATAATAAACTTCCACGCAAATCAAATTTTTCTGCACTCTCTTTCGCCTCTACAATTTTATTCCTCACCCTGTTGTATTTCTCCTTCTTCGTGATTTCTCATAGAAATATGAAAGCTTGAAAATTTTATCAAATCGTACACGATTTTCCAAGGTTGCAATTCCTGTGGATAGTCCCATCACTTCTGGACAATTTTTGTTCTCTACATACTTCCTAAAAATTAAACTAAATTCCAATCGGTTTTCTTGGCTAAACTTCACCTCGGGAAACCAGAAATTTTTAACTGTTTTTTATGCAATCCCGTAGATTTTTCCGAGGAAATTCCGAAAATCCAAGTTTCGATCCTAGGAGATCACTAGGTCAAAAGTTATGCGTGTGTAAGTATGTGCGACTTTCAGCGTTGGCCACAGGTAGAGCGCCGACATATTGGTATTTGATATGACATTTGAAGCTTTATTGAAGAATAAACTATATTAAAAAATAGAATACACAAAGCGAACAGAAATGCAGCGAGATCATTCTTGTCATTTTCGGAACAAAAGGCAAGTTGACCAGGGGTCGAGGTCGTGCTTCTAGAGTTAATAAGGACATCGTCCTCTCCGCGAAAAATCTATTCTTAGAGGAGCCTGTCAGGACACGAGGACATCAGTCGCCCGGTGAAACAAGACTTTAACGAACTACGTCTAATAACCGGAGGATGCTCTTCCCCCTCCCCTCCCCTCCTCTCCCCCAACCATTCGCCGTGGCAGAAGAAGAAAAATCCTGGATGTTGTCTCCGTACGAGAGCAGGATGTATTCCCGTCCGTGGTGACTCCGAGCTTTCGCAGAATGACGTGGGTGTCTTGGGCAGAGATTGCTACGGCACCGTGTGTCGTTAATTAGCTTTTGTGGAGGCCTCCGACCGAGTGACTGCGAACTCGGACGCGAGCCCGTACCTTTGACGACGAGAACAAACGATGTTAATTATCGGACTTCGAGGAATTGGTCTGGCTGGCTGGTAATTTTTGCTCTACGGCCGAGGAAAGTTTGCGGGACAAGGGGATTAGAAACACGTCGACTGCGTGGACACACGTGTACGCGAATTTTTTTTCCCACGGAAATCGATCTCACGGTGCTATCCAAAATTGAAAAAGTTCACTTTATGGCCCGGGAATTGATGGTCCCCAGATTGCCGAAATTCGCCGAGGGACGCATTTCATTTTTAAAGGATTGTTGAAAGTATTGGTACTTTAGTAAGCATTTTAATAAGTTAAATGGGTTGAACTTCACCTTTTGGGACCAAAAATGTTGGACTTTTTTTTATAGGATTTTGTAGATTTTTACGAGAAAACTCCAAAAATGCAAGTTTTAAAGCGCGGAGTTCACCCGTTCAAAAGTTATACACGCGTAAAGTTGAGCGATTGTCTCGTTCTCCAATTTGTCCGTAGTTTGCCGAAATTCGTCGAGGAACGCATTTCATTCGGATTTTTGAAGACCTCTTCCCAGATTAACTGTTTGTGACACAGTGCTTGGTCGACAAATCAGTTGAAAAGAGAAAATTCAAAATGGTACTTTTAACCTTTTGAGGACGAATGTTGACATATTGGGGAGGTCAGGCTCACGTATATGATGGTTGACAACATTGGTACTTTAGTAAGCATTTTAATGAGTTAAATGGGTTGAATTTCACCTTCTGGGACCAAAAATTTTGAGCTTTTTTTTATAGGATTTTGTAGATTTTTACGAGAAAACTCCAAAAATGCAAGTTTTAAAGCGCGGAGTTCACTTTTTCAAAATTTATACTCGCGTAAAGTTGAGCGACTTCAAGTGTTTTCGACAGATAAGAGTAATTCTGGAATTCTCTTGTCTAAATATGCAGGATTGCTTAAAATTTTGGTCCCAGAAAGTGAAGTTCAGCGGAAGAATGGTACTTTTCTAAGGTTAATAAATAAATTCATGTGAATCCAAATCGAATTTACTTTCCAAAAGAAGGAGGAATTTAAGGAATCACGCATATTTCTCTCGGAGTGGTACCCTTATCGGTTCTCAAGATGGCGTATTCCTGAGCGTGGCCGCGTCAAGACTCTAATTTGCAAAAAAAGGCTGAATTTCGGGAAATTGGTCGGACCGGGTTCACGTGCCGCAAAATACTAGCAATTCCGTTCCGAAATCCCCAGGCACGGATTCGGGCTGTCTCGTTCTCCAATTTGCTTGACGCAATTACCTTTCTTACGGCCGACCAAACAGACCGAGATAGCTGGGCGACGTTAAGGGGGGGCATTAGTTTTTACTGCACAGCCTCCTTTTATCCGGCTCGCGGCCTCATCGTTGCATTGACCCACCGGATGGAATAGAAACGACGCCTTAATGGGCTTTTTGCGGCGGTTACGGGGCTTCTTCGTTGCGAACCCACCGCCGAATGTTGCCTTCATCCGCGAAACATCGGCCCGCACGGCCCAGCGCGCCATCGCGGTTCCGACGTCCTCTCGCTTCCGGGGAAAATGGCTTCCCCCCACCCCCGCCGTCGGAAATACTCCACCCGAAAACATCTCCTCGTACCGTTTCAAATTTTATTGACACGCTCCTGGCTTCTTTCACGATCTTTTTTATTACTCGAACACCGCGTTCCCCCAAGTTCCCGTTCAATATTTAACCCGTTTGCAACCTCTTTGCTGCGCTCGTTGCAACGTGCCTCGTGTCGCGAAAGTTGCAAACACTCTATCGTGTGCAATTTTTTCAGTAAATTTCTTAATGTATTATTAACATAATATATAATTTTACAAAATTTTCTGTTTCGATTGCAGGAAGTAGAACGCAAATGAAAACTTCTTTTCCTCTCCATTAATTCTTTCAATCTCTCCACTATTTGTAGTGTAATATATAGACTGCGGATCTTTATGCGAAATAAAAAATATTTCCAATGATTACAAGACGCAGGAGCGAAATAAAAATTTCCTTCTCCTTTTAAATATTTTGTTCAAGTGAAACCGATACGCGGGTGCCCTTGAATCTTTTTAATATGTCTACTGCTTTAACCCTTTCCACTCGAAGCTGTTTTAACCCCAAAACGAAACATTTCTTCCGACCTATATTTCCCTTCTATATTTTTTTCCTTTATGTTATACATATGAAAATGGTGCAATTTACTAATACGAGACTGAAACGTTTAGTAATTTATTAAATACAAACAAATTTAATAATGTAAAAGATATTTTCAATACAGCAATTTTTAGAGTCGCCTTACAGTCGCCATACGAGTGCTAAGAGTCAAATTGTGCTTATTCATTTTTGTCATAAATGCATAAAACAGTCCACTAATATAATATAATCAATATTATCATAAATACGTCACAAATATCGTCAAAAATCAGAGGATATTCCGGAACTTCCCATCGAAACTGCACCGCGCCGAAATCCAAACATTTCAGCATCTTTGAAGTTCGGAGCAGCTCGGGAACCGGCAGTTGTGCTTCACAATACTTCAGACAGTGCAAAAAGTCAGTCGCAGGCTCTCCAACACGGTCGGAACCGGGGTTCGCCAATTCCTCGGGTATCTTCGCGTCCAATATTGACATTCAAGCGTTCGTCCCGCCGGGATCCCCGCGGGGGTGTAGAGGTTGCAAGTGCTTTGCAGCCGACCAGGGGAAACCGATCGCGAGATACGCGGCGTCGAATAATTCAAAGGGAAACAAGCAAAGCGCGAGAGAGGACGGCGAACAAGCCGATGAGGGCAGTTGGGGGGGGGGAAACAGGGGGGGGGGGGGTGGGGAAGGGGGGGGGGGGGGGGGGGGGGGGGGGGCGGTTCAGAGAAGCAAGAGCCCGAAGGCTCGCGGAAATTAATAACAAAGTAGAAAGTTCCAGGGTCGTCCTCGCGGAACAAAAGCCCCCCATGGTCTTCAAGGTGGCCTTCGTGGCCCGCTCCTCCATTTACGTCGCCCGGATCTCTCGGTACGCTTATCAAAAAGTTCCGCGAGTCAGCTCGTGCTGCGAAACCGGCTGGCCATCGCGAAAACGAAAAAATTCCCGGACGAGGGGAGAGGGGGGGGAGGGCACAGTCCGCATTTGTTCCGCGCCGGTTTTCTATCTAGGATCTGCATGTAGCCGAGCGTGTGGCCGGTTTCTTCCGGCCATGTACGAAGGGAGAAAACAATGGCCACGTTAAAGGCAATATTAGTTTTTAACCCCTTTGCCCCCTCCCCTCCCTCTCCGCCGCCCCACCCATTCTCATACTCCTCGTATCGCCCGTCCCCTCTCCCCCTCTTTAGAGCATGGTCTTGCGAGTGCATAAGCGAATGGGAAAGCGTGCGGGCCACGGCCCGGAGTGTCCTGAACTCCTCGCGATGGAGTTCAACCGGTTTTATTGACAGGTACAACGTGTAATATATGTTGCCCGTCGTAAATAGACGGCCGAGTTTTTTTCCTCTTTGTTTGATCTGCTCGCGAGGGAACGTTATTGGAACAAAAGAGGGGCGGTGTATTGCTCCGACCGAACGCGTTTTCGGGACAAAAGCACCGGACTTTTTTGGTGTATTTGTGATCCAGGTGGGCTATAAATATTAGGTTCGTGCACGTGAAATGTCCGTTTTCCGATTTTTTGGAGAATTAGAATGTTTAACCCCCGTTTGCATCATAAGGAAATGTGAAAAGAAGGCCTTTATCACCAAACTTTCTTTTAACAATGACAAGACTACATCTTTTCAAACCTAATATCATTTTTATTCTAACATGTGCTTCAATGAAAAAGTTCATTAAAAAAATTCTTACGAAAACATTTTTATAATTTCAGTAATTGTGAAAGAAAAAATTAGGAACCAGTCATTTTGACTGGTTCGATAGTTCTAGTGTTAAGTACAAAAATAAGAGAAAGAAGAGCAACTAAAAGCTTGCTTGTTACAAGTAAAAGAACTTCATATTTCAGTATTATAAGAAAAAAGTCATTTTACAACAAAAAATCATTCATTTCTATTTTTGAGCTAACGAATAATGATAGTGACCATGAAAATTGAGCGTATATATACGCTCCGTTGATAGTGACCAGGAAAATTGAGCGTACATATACGCTAATGATGCAAACGGGTTAAGGAAAAATTTTGAAAATATTGCAATCGGAATTACAGAGAAAATGCTAGAAGTTGCTGTACGCAAATTTTTGTGTGGGCCTGTATTGAAAATTGAAAAAACACGTTTTGCAGATCTATATTAATTACACGTATTCTGAAAATGTTTTCGGCCTGTTTAATCATGAAATACGCTTTTAATATTAAAGGAAAGGTAAATATATTTGCCCGGTAGATTTCAAGCTGAAATACACAGTCTCTGATGTTTGGTTACATTTCATTTTAATTAAAGCTTCGATAGATTGAAAATTTTTCCGGAAGGTTTCATTTCACGGAGGAAGGATCAGTTCGATTCGCGCTTTCAGTCGATTATTGCGTTCATCGTAAATATTTAATATCCGCGTGAAACAACATCGAATATTCGTTTAATATTCTTCCGGCTATCCTTGTAGAGGACTTTTCATAATATATACTAACCTCTCGATTGTTCGACCGAGTTGCCACATAGTATTAGTGTATAAAACAATTTATGTCTCATCAGGAATTTTTGTGTTCTGGACTGAGACTGTTGAGACAAGATATTTTACAATGAAGATTTATTGTATAACAGCGGATAAAAGCATATTATAAAAACAGAGCTCTGGAAAAAGTATCACACGTTTTACATAAGAGTGTACAGCTGGAAGAAAAAAGAGGTTACTTTAGTTCGGTGTACAAAACACAGGGAGCGTTGCGCGCCCATTAAGGCCTATTTCCAACAGAAACTTTCAAAAAGCTTATTAAATTAAAAATTATGATACCACAAAAAATCCATTGCAATTATTGTTCGTTCAATAATTTATTCCGCAATGCTTGAGAGTTTTAGGAGATTTCTTTTTGAAAATGGAAAATAATTTTTGTTCAAATAGGCTTCGAAGGTTATGGAACGTCCTGTATAGCGAATCGTCTAGCGTGGTTTCCTTTACCGCCGAGGAAATAATCCTCGCCGACAGCGACGGTCATCAAAGATGCGACTGCTTTCAAAGGAAGTGCTCTTATGAATGTCTCCACGTTTTAATGCGTCCTCGCAGTGTCCCTCGACCCATCCTTTCGAAACGGCTCCTTCATTTCCGTAATGTTCGCAGAGAAAAGATTGATTCGCCATTTTTCAAAGTTGTCGCGTTCTTAACGTTCAAGGACTCTCACGTGCCCCTCTCTTTTGCAACACGTGGCAACCCTTCGCTTTCAAGAAAAAATTCCGAACCTGTCATTACACTAAACATTGTTCTGTTCGTACAACAATAAACCATCGTATCAATAATTTTTGAACCACTCGGTGTGAAGCAATACTAAATAAATAAATATATTAATAATTTTCATGTTTCAAACAGAAATAAAATAAAGTGTTCTCTTGGATTCCACTATTGAAGCCCCAGAATTAGAAGACATAAATAAGAGTGGTTAAAAACGTGTAAATCGTTCTCCAAGCAATTTCGCAAATACGCGAAGCGCCATCGCAATTTTTCTATCGGTGTTGCGAAGCATGAGGCTATCATTACTCATCGCGGGAATACGGTTCTTCATTTTAGAAAAGCTCGGCTCGGCTCAGCTCGGCTCGCGATGTTTCTTTCGGTCGAATGGAAAGAGCGGTCTTTAATCTTGCGGTAACGCGAGGCTCGCAGGAGGAGCGATCATCGCGAGCGGAATATATCATCGTGTTGATGATAATCGAACCGAGTGTTGCAGTCACGAGGGGTAGTGAACGAGGGGTGGAACCGTGGAGCACGGCTTATGAAAAATACACGGGGGCGCAGCGTTGATAGATGTTCCGGAACTACGATGATAGATTACGCGGGTCTGAATTAATAAGTTGACAATATTGAACTACGTTGTTGACTCCGTGGGAAGCGCGCGACTCTGAAAAAAACAAGGTGTTTGCAATCTATCAAGCCTGTTGAAACAATTTATTGGTTCGGCTCGAAGGAGACACGCGCAGCACCGAGATGCATCGATCAGGAGTTTCTTAGCTCGGTCGCTGGTGGAATGTCGTGATAGATTAGTCGATCAGATTGATAGAGGTGATTCGAGGGGGCAGATCGGTTATTTGGGATGAAGAATGGCGCGGTCATTCGTGGATTGATATGAGATGTGTAATCGACAGAGTGATACCCGGTAATTGATAGATGCTCGGGGGATAAGTGACTGATAGATTAGCGAACAACGTGTAATCCGCAGATTGATAAGTAGCGCGGACGGATAGAGGGATCATTATGTTGAATTGAATAATGGAGGGTAGAGGGAGGATGTGCATAGTAAGTTATAGTTTGTTGTTCGATTGGTAGGTTAGCGTGTTTTTTTTTTTTTAATTTGTTTGATCGATCGATGATAATCCGGACCAGGGCTATTGACAAGAACGGCTATTTGATAGATTGACTGATTAATCGACAGGCTATTTGATTGACAGATTGCGACTGCTTAACCTATTAACCGGAACAAATGGGCTTCCTCGCAATTCGTGCTATCCGATGTTCAATTGTCTAACCTTAAATTCATCTATGCATTGATAGATTAAAGAGGGACATCCATCGAT
>JAQQRP010000634.1:0-10406 GCA_028454245.1 Halictus quadricinctus
TTATCTCCGTCCAGGGCAGGGCGTTGAATGCGTTGGATATGTCCAACGACACAGTGATCAACACCCCGCCCCGAGCGACAGCCCGTTCCCGGAGGAGGCACAAACGCTCCAGGGCGTCAATAGTCAAGCGCCCCCTCCGGAATCCATACTGGCTGTCGCTCAGGTCTGGACCACCGCGCGACAGATGCTCGACGAGGCGGGCGGCAATTATTCTTTCGAACAGCTTGCCCGCCTCGTCGAGTATACACACCGGCCGGTATGCAGAGGAAGACTT
Source organism: Halictus quadricinctus (assembly GCA_028454245.1). Classification (NCBI taxonomy): domain Eukaryota; kingdom Metazoa; phylum Arthropoda; class Insecta; order Hymenoptera; family Halictidae; genus Halictus; species Halictus quadricinctus. The sequence continues at coordinate 275 of JAQQRP010000634.1, forward strand.
TGCGGGTTTCCCCTCCTTGTGGAGGAGAACCAGGCACGCACCTTTCCAAATCGTAGGGAAGACCCCCCGGCGCAGGTTCGCGTCCATGACGTTCCTGAACGCCGGGGCGGGGACCTCTATGGCTAAGGAGGTTACACCACGGGGAACCACATCAGGGCCAGGGGCCTTCATGCTCCCAGCCCACAGCTCCCGGACAGCCCGGTACAGCTCTCAATTCGTGACCCGGAACTCGTCCGACCATCCCATGATCGGACACGGGGCGCGCTCCCACCTCCCTTCCTCCCTATCACTGAGGGGGAAGAGGGTATCTACGACGCGCCCCAGGAGTTCCGGGTCTAACCTCTCCGTGACCGGAGACGCCCAGGGGTGGAGCTTCCCAAGCACCGCCTTGTGCGGGTGTCCGCATTGGTCGTCACGGAGGGTGAGCAGGAGCTCATTCCAGGCCTTGGCCTTAGCAGCGGCTATCGCACGTTTGAGGGCCATGGCCGCCGATCTGTACTCTCTGTACAGCTCAGCGACCATCGGCTCCGCGTCGCCGTCTAGAAAATGGCGGCGACAGGCGCGGGTGTACCGGCGGCGGGCTCGGCCGGCCGAACTGCGTAATTCGGCCAGCTCCCCCGACCACCAGGAGACTGACTTTCTCGGGGGTTGAGCTCGGACCCGGGGCATCGCCAAGTCGCAAATCATCTGCATCGTGTCCCGGATCCAAGCCGCCCCCTCTCCTACCCTGCGCTCCCTGGCCGAAGGCCAGGCGGACCCAGACCCGCCAGTTGGACACACGGCGAGAGGTGGCGGCGGTCGCGAACGATACATCCACTATCAACCAGCCGTTCCATCTCACGCACGTAGGCACGGAGCCCCGGTGTAACAACCGGAGCTCCATCCCCTCCGTCCAGCCATCTAGGACTCCGCCTCGGGCGCTGGTCCCAGGGTTCCCCCAGGTGGTGGACCTGGCATTGAGGTCCCCCAGGACCAGCATCGGACCGGCTATATATGGGGATATCATGAGCCCCATCTGGTCCAGGAACCTCCAGAGTTTGGCGGGGTCGCAGCTGGGTAACACCCCACGACCAGAAGTCTTCCCCACTTAAGCATTACCATCCTCCTGCCCCGTTCGACCACGCAGCAGGGGGGAACGGTCGCCGAGTGGCGACGCGAACGCACTGCCACGGAGCCGTCAACGTCACCGAACCAGTGTGGATGGTCCGGGACGCAGCACGGCTCCGTGGCGACGGCCAGGACAACCCCCCACTCCTCCAGGCACTGGACCATCAGGTCCTGCGCCCGGCGGCAGTGGTTGAGGTTGGCCTGGAGTACCGGCTGAGGGGCTCGGCGCGGCGTGTGGGCCATTATTTGCCAGCCCGTGCCGCCAGCCCCCTTAGCGCCCTTCTTCGGTTTGGGTGGCGAGGAGCACGCCTTGTTCCCCGCCTTGTGTCCCGCCGGCCTTCCCAAGGCCGCGAAGATCACGCAGTGGAGCGGATCCTTACACTCCACCGCCCGGTGGCTCGCATCACCGCAGCGGTAACAATGCCCGCTGCGGTGCTCCGCCGCAGTGCACCGCTGCCGAACATGCCCTAAGGCAAGGCAGCGGAAACACTGCAGCGGCCGAGCCGCCAGCACCACCACCTGGGCGGTGGACCACCCCACGCGCAACTTGTCGGCCTTCTCTGTGGCCAGGGCCGCCACGGCCGGGCACTGCACCCAAATGGTGTCGAATCCGCTGGGCGGAGCCTTCAGCTCCCCGGCTTTCGCCACCGCCTTCACCACCTCCTGGGGGGTTACGGAAACCTCCAGGCCCGTGAGGCAGAACTCCGCCTTTTCCACGGGCCTGGAAACTGTTACCTCCGTCCCCTCAGGACGGCTGTCATCTTCGCCGCCAGGGCGTCGGCCTTGGTGCCCCCATCGGTACTGGGGACCTCAATAATTAGGCCCCCGGTGTTCGCCCTCTTCCAAGGGCGACACCCTGGCGAGCCCTCCTGACCGCCTCCTCAAAGGAGGTCTTACCCCACTCCGGGATCGTGATAGTCACCGCGGCTGATCGGGGGGAGCCCTTACTTTGGGCTTACTCGCCTTTGGTTTGGCCCCGGCGGCAGCCGCAGCCTTTGTCCGTCTACTCACGACGTCCGCCCAGGTTTTCCCATTTGGGCTACCCGGTGTCGGTTCAGGGGGCCGTGCCGGGCAGGGGACTGTGGGCTGGGCGGGAAGGATTGCAGGGGTGTTCCCTACAACGACATTCCCCGCCTTTTTTTCTTCTTCTTCTTTTACGTCGCCCCTCCCACCACCGGGGCAGGGGCCGGCGCCGGCGGCGCAGGCGCTGGAGCGGGCGTCGGGGGCGCCGGAGGCACGGAAGGCGTCGGTTGGGGGGCACTATGCGTGTCCGAGGCTGAGGCAACGGTCACGACCGCCCGCCGCAGCTCCACCCGCATCTCATCGCGGATGGAGCTCAGTCCCGCCTCCAGGAGCGCCCGCATTTGCGCCATCGCGCCCACCGCTGTGGTGTCCCCGCCGGTGTTGAGGGCAGCGATTTGCGGCCGGGGTGGAGCGTCGAGCAGCCGCTTCTTGGCCATCTTGACTCCACGATGATGCGGGAGGAGTCCTTGAAGGCCATTTGATAGGTACCCTTCAGGTTCCCGCATCTGCCCGCTATATCTCCGATCTCGAGGGCATGCTCCGCGACCAGGGCGGACAACTCCCCCGGGAGGAGGCTTCGGATCTCCGGCCGGGGTTGATCCACGGGTCGTGGCCGTTTATCCATTGACAGGGTCGGTAAGGTCCTCCCCGGAGTCGGGGTCAATGGGCGTTTCGCGTCTGCGCCGCTGGAGGAGGGGGGAGCCAACTTGATCGACTTCACCGAGGCTCTGACCCTTCCAGGTCGGGCTTATCACCTCCCGGCGTTCCCTTCCTAGGCCGGAGCTTAGGTCGGTCAACTGGGGCCGCGGGTGGTCCCATCTTCGATGGTGCTGGCAACACCAATCTCTCCACAACCACTTCCGGGCGTGGTAACCCCTCCACAACCTCTTCAAGATTTGTCCGAGGCATGTCCTTTGAAAAATCCATAGTTATCATTAGCGGGCCTGGTTACTACGCCCCCATTTCTGGGGGCGCCTCACTCGATACCCTAAATACAGCACGCGGAAAGGGGTATCCACCGGGGCAGAGCCGCTTTCTCCGATAAGCCTGGATACAACGGGAGGTCGGCAGGTGTCCCGAGGTTGTACAACGCTTAAGAGCTGGTGCATCCAGCGCCCACCCCCGGCGCTTACTCCGGGAGTTTCCCACGTTACGATAGCTTGGGATAGAGACATTTTTATAGAGGTTTATCCTCCTCGTAGGCCGGCCGATTAAGGCAAGCCCCCCGTTCCGGTAAAACATGACCACCGGTTTACGGTATGGGGTCCTGCGGCGACTTCCCAGGTCGTTCGCAGGACACATTGAAAGCCCGCGGTTTTCACCCCTCCGTGTGAGCCTTACCGGCATGGGAGGCCCTGCCAGCATCGGAAGATCCCACCGGCATCGCCTCACAGATCATTGGGACTACTTCCCACGGAATGCCCCTCGCTCCGTTAGCAACACACAACTATGTGTGTTCCCAGGGTCCACCACGAGGAGGTGGAGCGAGAGGACTTTAGACCTGTGACATCCCTCAAATAGAGAGGATGGCTCGACAGTTGGACAGATGGTCCCACTGTAGAGGCCACAGGTCCTCGGAGCCCGCACCGGTCCTAACCTGCCCGGGCTTCAACCGACCGTTCTGCCTGCAAACGGACGCAAACCAGAACGGCCTCGGAGTAGTCCTCACCCAAGAGGTGGACGGCGAAAAGCGCGTGATAGCATACGCCAGCAGGACACTCAACGGGGCTGAGAGAAATTACTCGGTCACCGAGCAAGAGTGCCTAGCAGTGGTATGGGGAATCCGGAAGATGACACCATACCTAGAGGGGAACAGGTTCATGGTCGTCACCGACCACCAGGCGCTCAAATGGCTGCAACAAATTGATAATCCGTCAGGAAGACTCGCCCGCTGGGGCCTCGAGCTGCAGCAGTACGACTTCGACGTGCGCTATCGCAAGGGAGAGCAAAACCTGGTAGCCGATGCTCTCTCTCGTCGACCGGAGGTAGCTGACTCGCTCGAGCCGGCCAAACAGTCATGGTATTAGAGGATACAGACCGCCGTAGAAGCAAACCCCAAGAAACTCCCAGAATACCGGATACACCAGGGGAAGCTATACCGCCACATACCAGATAACGCGGGACTCAGCCCCGAAGGGGAATGGAAACGTTGCATCCCGGCGACTGAACGGAACCTTATCCTACAGGAAATGCATGACGACCCCAGGGCTGGACACCTCGGAAGGGCAAAAACTCTGGCCAAACTGGGCCAACGATATTTTTGACCCGGAATGCGACGCGACGCAGCCAGATACGTCCGACACTGCCTCAGCTGCCTGAAATACCAGGCAATGCAGCAGGCACCAGCCGGAGAAATGTTTTCCACCCCCGCAATGGCACCAGGGGATGTAATAACGGTCGACCTGGTAGGACCGCTTCTCCGGACCAGCCAAGAGTACAGTACGATCGTCATACCCCAGGATAAGTTCTCGAAGTGGACCGAGGCGAGACCACTCCGGCAGGCAACCGCCCCCGCAGTCGCCAAGACACTCGAGGAACTCGTGTTCCTCAGGTATGGATGCCCCCGGGTAGTCATTACAGACAACGGACGGCAGTTCGAAAGTAAGGAGTTCCGCACGCTCCTCCAACGATATGGTGTGGAGCATAAGAGAACACCGCCGTACACGACGCAGTGTAATCCAGTAGAACGAACAAACCGAGTCCTAAAAACAATAATAGCGCAGACTACGACCGGCAATCACCGAACCTGGGATCGGAGCCTAGCAACCGCAGTGTTTGCGTACAACACTGCCCGGCACGACGCAACCAGACTAATACCAGCGTATTTAACATACGGCCGGGAGTTACCGATCTCAGGGACAGACCGCCCTCCCGCCGAAACCTACCGGAAAGTTGCTGCCGCTAAGGATCACCGAGCACGAGACAACGCCATCGGTCGGCTAAAAGAGGGACACAAGATCGCACGAACTGCGCAGGCCCGGGCCACCGAAACGCAGCGGAAAAATTATAACCAGCACCGACGGAAATGGGCGCCACAGATCGGCGAATCAGTGATGCGACGAGAGCACCCTCTGTCGTCAGCGGCAGACGGCTTCTGCGCGAAACTCGCGCCAAAATTCTCGGGCCCCTATCGCGTCCGCGCAACCCACGGCCCAACGATAGTTGTAGTCCAGGCCGGTAGAGGGACATGCCACCGCGCCCACGTCCAGGATCTCAAGCCATGTGACCTGGAGGGGGATTTCCGGGAAGAAAACCCAGGCCGGGAAGAAGCGACCAGAGGAGTCAGTCTAAATCACGATGCCGAAGTAGAAAGAACCAGCTCCACCAGCAGCCTTCAGAGCGCAAGCCGTCCGGTTGGCGAGGGACGAGAGCAGCCGTCCAACGGAGGACCGAATCGCCAACGGCTAAGAGACGGTTCGGTCAGATGGCCGAACCCCACAAACCGGCGACCACCCGCAGCAGGGCAGCCTGTACGACAAGGACCACCGCCGCGGATGAGGCCGCCTCCAAGGGTACAGGACGAGCTGGCGGCGATGGTCGAGGAGAGCCCAGAGGTACGATAAACAAACGTCGGCGCCGGGGTCGCCCAAGGAAGCGGGAGAATCAGGCCGCAGGAGCCAGCGACCACAGCGACCGGAGGGCCGCCACCAGCGTCATGCAATGCGACAGCCCTCACCAGGCACCAGGTGGTGATGACATCAGCAGCCACCGACGCGGACGACACCCTCCGGGAGCTGGAAGAACTGTTGGCACAATACACGGTGACGGTTCCAGCACCACCGGCCGTACCAATACCACCGACCGTGCCAGTACCAGCGACCGTGCTAGCGCCACCGACCGGGCCAACAGCCTCACCAGCCGGTCCAGCAGCAACAACAACCGGGACAGCAGCGCCGCCAACCGGGCTAGGGATTCAGCTAACCGGACCTCCAACCGGACAACAAGAGACTACCCAGCGGCCAACACCAGGGGTGCGGCCATCCGGGAGCGACCGACCAGAGATACACCGGCTACCAGCCTCGGTGATGGAGGACGCAGGACAGCCAAACAGTTTCAACATCCGCCTGGACCAGCTACCGAGGGGAGAACGCCACCGCCTGTCGATTCCAGGGGGTTGGGTCTACCTCCGCCTCTTCCGCGGAGGGATGCTAAACATGACGTTTAGGTGGACATCAAACCAACCCCCCAGACCCGCACCGTACGATAATAGGTTAAGTTAGGTTGTAAATAGTAGCCGTAAGTTGTAAATAGTAACAGTTGTAATCATAAAGTGTACATAGGTAGATCATAAGTCTTTAGTTCATAAGTCGTTAGTTCATAAGGCGTTAGTTCATAAGTCGTTAGTTCATAAGGCGTTAGTTCATAAGTCGTTAGAGCATAAGCCGTTAGTTCGTAAGCCGTCCGCCGTTAATTGATAAGCCGTTAACCGTTAGTTTATAACCCGCGCGCCATCAACCGTTAGCAGCAATTTTTTTGTAAACCGTAAGCCGTAAGCCATTAGGTAATAAACTGTGTGTACATAAACCATACCGCCATGAAACCGAAAAAAAATGCGTGAGTAAACAACGGCGGGGAAGTCTCGCGCCCCGAAGTAGGAGGGGGATGTAACGGGCATACCGGAGGCCCGCGACTTCCCGCTCGCCAGCGAGAGCGCCGCGAGCTCGCGACCGTACGCAGCCTCCCGTCGCGGCCGCGAAGTGGCCACCGCGACGTAGCGGCTGCTCGCGAGGGGAGATGAGCGGTGGGAGCAATAAGTCGAGGCGAGGCATCCGCCGCTGAGCTACAAAGCTATTGCAGCCGAGTACATAGCCGCTGAATAAGGCCTCGACCAGACACCGCCTCCTAGTCCGCTCTCGCTCCGCTCCTGCCAACGCCACCGTTCCCGAATCCGAGCCTGCATCGTGCAAACGGGCAGGAATCCCTCCCCCGAGGGGCGCAAGCCTACGGGAACCGACTCCGAGCCTGCACCGTGCAAACGGGCAGGAATCCCTCCCCCGAGAGGCGCAAGCCTACGGGAACTAGTCCGAGCCTGCACCGTGTAAACGGGCGGGAATTCCTCCTCCGAGGGGCGCAAGCCCGCAGGACCATCCTACCAGCCCGCTCACCGACCACACCTGACCCACGATCCCGACTCAAGATACCAAACCGCCGCGCTACCGAACCGTCGCGAGACCGAATCGCAATACCGCCGCGATACATGTACATGACGAATTGGACACAATAAACGCACCGTTGTGAAACCGAGACAACGACTCTATTCTGAATCTGTAGAAGGGCACTCCCCGAAAATTAATCCCACTGCTAGATACCCCGGCATACACTTCGGCACCCGACTGAACACAACCCCCCCACGTAAACCACACTACAGAAAAAGTAAAAAATATATTCAACAGACTGGCGCACAGAGCAAAATCCCACTGAGGAGTAAACTTCAGAAACATGCAAATCCTATACAACACATCTTCATCTCCATTATCACATACGCGGCAGCCGGTTGGCACGACAGACTACACAACTACCACATAAAAACCCTCCAACAAGCACAAAGATACGCCCTCTTAAGGGTCACCAAGGTCTGGGGTCCTAGGACCTGTGGCCTTTACAGTGGACGAGTCTGTCCCACTATCGAGACATTCTCTCTATTTGAGGGATGTCACGGGTCTAAAGTCCTCTCGCTCTACCTCCTCGTGGTGGACCCTGGGAACACACATAGTTGTGTGTTGCTAACGGAGCGAGGGGCATTCCGCGGGAAGTAGTCCCAATGATGTGTGAGGCGATGCCGGCGGGATCTTCGGATCCTGGCAGGGCCTCCCATGCCGGTAAGGCTCACACGGAGGGGTGAAAACCGCGGGCTTTCAATGTGTCCTGCGAACGACCTGGGGGCTTGCCTTAATCGGCCGGCCTGCGAGGAGGATAAACCTCTATAAAAAAGTCTCTATCCCAAGCTATCGTAACGTGGCGATGGGAAACCCCCGGAGTAAGCGCTGGGGGTGGGCGGTGGATGCACCAGCTCTTAAGTGTTGTACAACCTCGGGATACCTGCCGACCTCCCGTTGTATCTAGGCTTACCAGGGCAAGCGGCTCTGCCCCGGTGGACACTCCATTCCGCGTGTTGCATTTAGGGTATCGAGTGAGGCGCCCCTAGAAATGGGGGCGCAGTAACCAGGCCCGCTCATGAAAAAATGGATATTTTGAACGCTGAGCCTCGGAAACAAAATGAAGAGGTCGTGGAGGGGACGCCGCACCAGGAAGCGGTAGTGGAGGTAGCGGTGGTGCCAGCACCATCGGAGATGGGACCGCCCCCGGTCCCAGTTGACCGGCCCAAGCTCCAGTCTGGGAGAGGTACCCCCGTACCCGACTCGGATGACGGCGGGGACTCAGTGCGCTCGGGTACCTCGCGCGCCTCTAACCGGAAGCGTCCACGTACGCAGGACTTTCCGAACCCGTCGGACGACGAACGCGGTGGTAAGGGGGACGACACCCTCCCGGAGGTGAGGAGCCTTCTCCCGGTTGAGCTGACCGCTCTTGGAATAGAGCGGTCACGCGAGGTCGCTGACCTGGCCGGGAGGAGCAAGAATCTAAAAGGGACCTTCCATAAGACGTTCAACGACTGCTCCCTGGTGATAGAGAAGGTCTTCAGGGAGCTGGAGCGGAGGGGTGTCCATACCCTGCAGCAGGCACCGACCCCGCCTCCCTCGCAGAAAAGAAGATCCTGCGGGAGAGGAATGCCGAGCTGGAGAGGGAGTTGCGGGATACCCGCGACATCCTCGAGGCCATCAAGTGGGAGCTGATGCTCACCAAACGGCTGCGCGACGCTCCCCCCCTGCCGGCAGTACCCGCCCCCAGCGCCAGCGGCGACACCCGGACACCGGCGGCGCCCGGAGCACCTTATACGGTGGAGGCGACGCCAGGCTTGATGACCCAGATGCGGACCCTCATGGAGGTGGGCCTAAGCTCCCTCAGCGAAGAGATGCGGAGGGAGCAGCATCGCGCGTCCGGGCTCGGAGCGTGGGGAGCCCCCCAACCGCCACACCCCAACCGCCACACCCCAACCGCTGCCCCCCAACCGCCACCGCCAACGCCTCTGGCGCCGCCACTGGCTCCAGCGCCAGCGCTCCTGATGCCGGCCCCTGCCCCGGTGCTTGGAGTGGCCGGGAAGAAGAAGAAGAAGAAGAGCGGGAATGCCGCGAAGAGGAGCGCCCCTGCTGCCCCTCCTGACCCTCCTGCCGGACCGACGGCCCCTTGCCCGGTCCCGCCACATATAAGGCGCCGGCAGTCGCCCCCAAGGCCAAAAAGGCCGCTGCCCCCACCCCGAAGGGTGGAAAGGCAGCGGTCAAAGTGAAAGCCCCTCCCCGCGCGGCGGCGGTCACACTGACCGTCCCCGCGGGGAGCAAGGCCTCGTACGAGGAGGCCGTAAAGAGGGTCCGCCAGGGCATCGACCTGGACGCTCTCGGCATCGAAGCCCTCCAGTGGAAGAGTGCGGTAACCGGGGGCCTCATCATCGTGGTCCCGGGTGCCGATGGGGGCCCTGAGGCCGATGCCCTGGCGGCCAGTATGACCGCTGTCCTGGGGGACATACGGGTCAAGGTCGCCAGGAACATGAAGACGGCGGAATTCCGCCTCACGGGACTGGATGTGTCCGTGACCCCCCGGGAGGTGGCCGAGGCGGTTGCAAAGGCCGGGGGCTGTACCGTCGAGTCCGTGAGGGTGGGGGAAGTGAAGATCCCATCCAACGGGCTCGGCACCATATGGGTGCAGTGGTAGCGGCGCTGGCCCTGGAGAAGGCTGGAAAAGTGAGGGTGGCGTGATCCACCGCCCAGGTGGTGGTTCTGGAAGCACGGCCGCTGCAGTGCTTCCGCTGCCTGGCCGTGGGCCATGTCCGGCAGCGGTGCACTGTGGCGGTCGACCGCAGTGGCCACTGTAACCGCTGCGGGGACACAATCCACCGGGCGGTAGATTGCAAGGCCCCACTCCACTGCGTGGTTTGCGCGGCCTTGGGGAG
>JAQQRP010000635.1:0-10405 GCA_028454245.1 Halictus quadricinctus
GACATTATTTTCACGGTATAGCGATCATGCTCGACCGTTTTATCCGCGAAAAGAGCCGTCTTCAGTCTCAAATAGAATCGCTGTGTCTGAGTCCCTGAAAATCTATTATTAGCGTCCGCGAAATTTCCAGCGGGAAGGGTTTATTTCGAAGCCTATGCACATCAATTATGAATTTAGGGCGTGTTCCCGCTTGAATTTTAAACGAGTTATTAGACAAAGTTGTAGAACACATTAGAACTATCTATGGACAATCGAGACTGGGGTCGAAAGTAACTATTTGAGGTTGAACTATTACAGGGCGGGAACTACTACGTTTGCAGCAAATATTATTACCAGAATCTCGGATAGTTATCTAACATTGTTCAGTCGCGTCAGTTTCAATGATGAATAGACTGCAGATCTTCATGGAAAATAAAAATTTTCTGTTTTTAATTATAAGGAACTGGAACGGAATAAAAATTTGTTTTCTCTTTTAATAATTTTAATAAGTCAATAATAATATATCAAAACTCTTAAATTCCTTTTATCTTTCTCACGTTTTATGTTTCAGCTACTCATTTTATAAATGCATAAGATCCGCAGTCAACATTATCAGATTGATGGCAACAGTGTATTATATAGTATGATAATATAAAATTATACAAGATGGCCTTGAATGGTAAAGAATGGACCTAAAGGCGATCTCCTTCAGTTGTGACGTTATAAAATACAGAAATATAAACAATATAAACGTATATAAAATATTTTATCGTGACATGGACAATAAATGCTGCAGCTGCAGCTCTAATAACTCCAACTACTCGTCTTTGTTTTTCTTATAAATTTTGCCCAGCTCCGTTCCTGCCAAGATTAATAGTTGCCCAAATATTTCTTCTATAAATTCGCCTCGCTTTAAGGTTTAAAAACCCTTTCCCAAGGGTGTACCGAAACGCATATCCGTTTTCCGTTCGACTGGCTCTTCTTCCTGTCGCTCGGAGCCTCCAAAGTACTCCGTTACGTCGCACAGCGATGCATTCTCTCGAAAACCAGCCCAAAATACAATTTTATATTGCGTTATACATATATATGCTAACATAGACAATTTATTAGCTACATGAAGCATAAAACTGCCGATTTTTAGGATTATACGAACATGTTGAAAAAAATGGGAAATCTCCATATTTCGTATTCGAGATTTGGAAATACCAGTTTTATAAAAATTCAACAGTCAAATATTGTTGACACCACTACTCTTAATTTATTTTCGTAATGTTCTCAAATTCTTCTAATGTTACAGATTTGTTTTTCACTCGTCCATTTCTCTCATAAAATCCTAGAACCCGCAGTCTACCAGACTACTAAGATGTCGAAGTTCAATAACCTCGAAAGCATGATAAAACCAATTTTCCTGAAAATCGTAAGAAGATGGCGAATTTTTACCTGCGTTTCAATGCACCACTGCGCGTCGCAACGTGTGCTAAGGGGTGGTCTCGAATCGGACGTGACCCTCGACAACGTGTCTCGGTTCCCGGGCTCGATTCATCGGATCGCGATCGGCCGTCATCGGAGACGGCTCGGGAATGACAACGAAAGGACGCGTCAGCTGGCCTCGTCGAACGGTGCAATTAGACTCGGTAGTGGGGGAAGAATTGTAGGGTGGGGGTAGATCGGCCGCGAAGCGTGGCTTCTCTTCAGTCGGTCCGGAAACGCGGTCCCGCGAGGATGTTCTATGTTACCGGTTAAGTTGGAGTCGGTGTTGTGCACGTGACGCGACGATGTTCCTTTGTGCTGCTCGTTTCTTCTTCTTCTTCTCCCTGTTTTCTTCCTCGTACGGTTCTCCTGTTGTACCTGTTCGTGTTGCCCCGTCGTGACGAGGCCGGTGGTGATTGTGCAGTGCGTGACGAGTGAGCTAACGTGCGTTATGAGGGAGGCTGTCTACGCAGGAATGGTCAGCTTCAAGAACAACAACGTGGACAGGTAGGAAGGACAATGAGAGAGGCTCGTTCCCACAGTGAATATTAACCCGCGAGACAGTCGAGGTTTCTGGTTCAGGTAGATGGAAATTGAAGGGTTAACGCATTCACCAGTTAGTTAGCATTCTATGGAACATTAACCATCGGACGATCGTCGATTCTTACAACTGTATAGTTGATGATTTTCAGAATTATTCACTGCTTGATTTATCAATTTTTTAAACATACATTCGGAGGTACTTAACAAATAATGCGACACTTGGTCATTTAATTCAATCGCCAGAAATTGAGTAATTAAATGACGGTCTTTGTACACCGGGTCGGAAAAGACCCAGGCACCGCTGTCGGATATATCCACTTTTCCTATACTTGTTTATATTCATCGTCATTTTTCTGCCGTACCTATTTTTGTCGACTAATGTTTCTTATTTATTGTAATAAATATCGTTCAGACAGTGTGTCGTGTATAATTTATGCGACAGTGAATATGTTAATGGTTTTTGGGACTGAACGTATGAATTTCCGTCTTTTGTTCACGAAGCGTTGAGCACTGAAGACATTAATCTCTGTCTTTTATGCGAATCTCCATGCAAATGGAGATTATATGTATGCAGAATTGTGTAGCCTACTTACCTGTAGTGTTAACGTTGGAGGAAGATTCTATATAGACTCGAAAAAGCAACAGAAATTATGCTACCTCGTTATATTTGTACGATCGATTTCCGTTATGCTTTGTTTTTTGAAGGAAGACGTTTGGATTCCAAACTTTGTACTAAGCTCGTTGTCATAATAGCTGTCCTTTGCGCTTCCGTTGGTTCAAACTCTAGTCATATAGGGGCGGGGTGGACAGCTATTATGACTAGCAGCGTGCTTCAGGCGTCAGGTGTTTTCTTAAGAAAACTTAGGTTAGACAGGTTGAAGGTTATGTTGAGAATTTTCGATAATGATCCATTTAAGGGCCCGGGATAGTCACGCGACTTTTTAATTAATAATTTCCATTCACAGCCTTCAGACACAGACTTAAGTTCCGAAAACTTGAGGCACGTAAAACCATTTTTTGACGGTAATGTAGTCACTCTACCTTATCGCGAATCTACGAAGACCGGGCGATGTCGAAAATTAATTTGGTGGCTGATTAAAAGAACAATTTCACACAGGAATTCTATAAAATTGATGCGATTTGTCTACTGGGACGAAACCGAGAAAAGATTTGTGGTATTAATTGCTCCTGCAATCTTATTGTATTTCAGAGCATGGCGGTCAACATTTTGAAGAAAATTGAGCGGGAAAATATAACACTACTGTCTATCATAAGTGTATTACGCTGACTACTGGCGGTAAAATTTAAAATCTACAACTGTTTATGCAAATCAACAAAATTTAGCCCCATGCAGAATCGAAGAAACATGTCTCTAATTTCGAGGCTGTTCTGCATACAGTGCTCCAGTAGTATGAGGCAAATTATGGTCGTACAACCGGAGGACCCTTGTGCACAAATCTATACCTGGAATCGTAGTTCAGGGAACCGATCGAAAAATGCGACCGAGAACGTGACGAAGTGAACGCTGGGGCAATAAGGCAATAGTGGCAATACACATCGAAAGCGCTATACTATACTGACGTGAAAAGTGGACTGTTACTTTCCGGAGGGGTCCGCGCTGGGGACCGGAAACGTCATACACTTGCTCGCCCCACCGTCGTCCACTATATACATACATGCTCGCAGTTCACACAGTTAAAAGCAAACCGCGAACACCGTTTCTTTGTTAGGTGAAATGTATTTTATTTTTTACTGAAGTCGCCTCTGTTTCCCCTCTGTTTCGCACAGATAACCTCTGATAATGCTCGCAAATCGAGTCGCGTGTCACTGCTTCGAGACAATGTCGCTTAACACGAGAAGCATTGTTTATTATTAAACTGCGGATTTTATGCATTTATAAGAAAACTTCGTAGATTAAATGACAAATGGTGGAAATATTTAGGGAATATGAAAATATTGTATTTTCCACAAAAAAATTGTCAAGAGAAGAAACAAATGTCTGCGTAGTGTTTTGTAGTACTATGAATTATGTTAACCACAGTTGCAGATTCGATAAAAATTGTTCGAAATGATCCCGACTGTAACGTCGGCAGTCACGACCATGACGTTATTCAATGATACCGCTACGCGAGATTCCTCCGTGAAACTGGAAGGAATTTAATCTTGTTCACGGTTAGGCTACGACTATTGAGAGATGGGTTTTAGAAGATGATTCAGAATTCCTCGAAGATCGTTTCATCAACAAAAATGGTCTCGCTCGATCACTGGATTTTTTCCAATCACTCGTTACATCATTAACTCGCAAATGTCGTCGATACAATGAAAAGTTGACAATTATTTTATTTAAGAAAGAAAGCTGTTATTCTTACTCCTCCCCAACTCAATTTTTATATACAATATGTAGATAAACAGTATAAACAATTGTGAAGCTTCAGTGTCCAAAATATTTGCACACATTTCTATTTTGAAAAGTTCTGAGGGCGATTTATTGTTGTTTACTGGAAGATTAAAAAATTGTTAACATTAGAATTAATAATGAAATGAAATACGAAGTAAATAATGAAATAAAATTATGGTTCGCTGAAAATGTGCCCCGCTAAGTACAAAGACCGGGGCTCCTCGTTTTAAATTCAATCTTTAAACTCGTTTTCCATTCACATTCATTCCCAGATGAAAAGGAAGCGATAGTATAACGCTCTTTACACTTGTCGGTCCATCTATACCGATTCTTCCTTTTACGCGTTGCTATGAAAATTAAAACCACGCGCGCGATCTCGTTAACGAGTAGCTATGATAGTCGACGATGAGCCTGATAGATAACGGCGTCTCGTTCATCGGCCATTTGTTTCCGGCGAAATTAATTACCCTAGCATTCATTAATTGACTCGCTGCACCGATTATCCTTGCTTGGTCGATTGCAGGATTTCTTCCAGCAAATACGGAAGCGAGAAAATGATTAAAAAGGAAAATTAATCCTTAAGTGGACGTTCGAAGCGTACTTCAAAAATGCAATGATTCAATTAACACTAACCGAACAAAAAGGAGACTGGCGTAAGTTATTTTATAAAAAACATACAACTGAATTTAGATTTTTCGCAATTCTCATAACAATATCGTAATCTTTGTAGTTTCAATAATTAACAAATGAAAAAAGAGCAACCTTAAATTTCAATTTTGACACGTTGCTTCCCATATTTTCTGAAATATCACCTTTTTGTAATTCTAAATCCACAATAAAAGAAATTCAGGAAATTGTGGCCAATTCTTGCAAAATGATTGCGTCCTAATGGGGTTAATAGCAACGCATTGCACAATTATGAGTATAAATGTGAATGGGGCCGCATCAGTTCCAATCATTCATTTGACGGCTAAAAAGTAGAAAATTACTAAAAAGCTTTCGCCACAATAGAACGTCGTTCGATAAAAAAATACGGTGCTTGAAAACTGTTGCTTTTATTAAAAGGAAAAGAAGACGAGCCAGCGTTGTTATCTCTGCTGTATCGTAAACAATATCGCCGCATGGTGCTATCAAATAAAACACGTCCTTGTCTACGGGACGACGTCGAGCGAATTCGACGTTGCGCAAACTTATATCGTTATTGACGGACTGTGATAACGGAAGATAAATATCGGTGATGCGCAATCGGTGATGGCACTGTCAACACCTATTTTGAGTCAGAATTACCGGTTGCTGGCTTCGAGTCTGAATCGATCGTTGGCAAAATGAAAATTGTTTGCACCGATTGCTGGAGACAGGAGCCAGATACATAATTCATTCTCTCATTAATAATTTTGACAAGTGGAAAATAATATGCAGACATTTTACAATTATTTTAATTTCTCTAGTATTTCAACCCTTAGTTTACCTACTCATTCTTGTCATAAATATGTCTTGCACTCAACGTCGTAGTAAAATAATTTTTATTCCGCAAAAAGATCTAAAGGATCCATTGATAACGCTGACGATCACCCTGGCAGTGTTTATAAAAATTTGTTCGTGTCAATCGGGAAATTTCGCGAAGGTTAAAATTACGGAGGGCGCAGCATCCGTTTCCGTTGCGATAGATCGCATTCCATCGTCGTTCTGATTGGATCTTGAGGATTATGGCGGGCTTAGGGAGATTGCGGTGTTCGATACGATCCTCGTCAGACCAGCAAACGATATTTGCGTGCCGGATTAATCTCAGCCGACGCTCCTCGCGGATCCGAGTGTAGCATTTTAGCCGAGGGGATGCACAATTGCACGGCGCAGTTCTCCTTTGAATGAGATATCAGAGCCAAGAGATGCATCTCATCGTCGAAGGATAAATGGAAATTTCGGTTGCTTACATTGTTACGCACCCGTTCGGCCATTTCGAGCATTCTAACGAGAACCACTCCTCGGACATTTTTGAACAAACCATCTCCGAAACATTCTGGGCAGTGTCGCCAAATTGAAATTTGTCTCCCACTCTACCCTTCTCCCTCTACGACGCCATTCCCCTATATCCCAGCAGCGAGCATCCCCACGCTTCCGCCACGGACGCGTCACGTGACATGATGCGCGCACCTAATTCGCGTTGCGTCTGCGTCGTGACTTATTCCCCTCAATTCGAGTCCACGCCCCTCATCTGACGACACTGACTCTGGGGTCACTCCAAGAAAGCACTGCATACAGTATGTGTCGATGGAAAAAAGATCTGAAAAAGTTATCCTTGTATTCCCATGAAGGTCGAACGTTCAAAACTGTGACACTGCAGTAGATTCATTGAAAGAACTTTCTTTTATTTTCGATTGCTTCGTTATGGAACCTTTGTTGGCACATTCGTGACGTTTTTCTGATTAAATCGATACCAAACACGATACAGTTTGGTTCGCATTTACTTGTTTAATTGACGATGTAGTGGAGCCTCGATTATCCGAACCGATGCCATCTGAACTCTCAGTTCAAATTCTCACGGTAAATATGGTCCAAATTGTGTCGTGTTTGGACTTATTTTAACCAGAAGATTGTCACAACTATGTTGGTAACAGTTTCATCAAGATAAAATTAAAATCCATTCATCGATCTTTGTTTATTAACACTAAACCTACCGAGTCTTACAAGTAACTGGTACATGTTTTATAAAAATGACGAGATTGTATATAAATATATATTATAATATTATAATTTTCTACTAAATATATTTATTCAATCATTTCCCACGAAATCATCTTCACAATTTCAGTAATTGTAAAATAAAGAATCTGGAGCCAGTCATATTGACCGTTCGGTGGTGGGTTCAGTGTTAATTATTCAAAGACATCATGCTGTTCAAATGTTCAAATAAATCACCCTGTACAAACTCACAGATATTGTTCTTACAGATTCTCCTTAATCACACTGCGATCTGAACAGACCGCATTCAAATTGAATAATCACAAAGTTCAATAAAAGAAAAAAAAAGAAGAAATGTCTACCCATCGTTCTATGCAGCGACTTGACGAACAAATCGGCGAGCAGAGAAATTGTTCGATTGCTCGGCTAGAGCGGTTAATTAATCGCCACAGAAGGCGTAATAAATCGTAACCGGAGCAGTTTCGATGAACCGTTACAAAGTTTCGGCGAGCTGTCTTTGAAGTTTGATTAACGAGGGCGGATCGCAGTTCACCGATATCACCTAAGCACGACGTATACACTCATACCTACACGAAGATCTCAGAGGATTCAATCTCGTAAGAGATGTCCTTATTATTGGCGACGTGGTTCGCGAAGTTGTCGGATATCGCGAACACGAAGAAGAAGAAGAAGAACATGGCAGGGGTGTGCGAGTGTCGGGGGACCACCGCAAAGTTTGTGCATTGGATGGACGCCATTAAGGTCAAGTATAGCGCCGTCCCTTGTCTAAACTTGGCTGCGGCTTCGACGAATTTTGGACAACCAGTGCACCCTCCGCGGGCCAGCCCGCAGAAAAACCATACAGCGACCGTGGAACCTTGAAAACGAGACGCCCCAGATAGAGAGTGGGCCAAACACGTCGTTTACCAATGTATTTCGCAATTGTTAATCTTTTCAATAAGAAAAACTGCTTTTAATTAACGAGGAAACGTTTCTTTACAAAATCCTATATTTCGAAACGATGCGGCTAGAAAACAGCAAATACAGCAACGTATTTTGGAGACAAAAATAACAGCAGAACCTTTTTGTCTGTGTTATTTTGTTACGAAAGTTTTACCATCGTATTCGCTGCATTGCTCTGGTTAAAATGAGCCCTAACACGACACAATTTGTTGACGTAATACAACCTCGATTATCCGAACCGGTCAGGCAAAAATTGCTTTCTAATTTTAAGAAAATTCTGATTTTCTACTAGCAAGTTCACACCTGTAGCCATTTAGGTCCAATATGGAAATTGACACTGACCTCGAAGAACTAGGGCCAAAAATATATTTTAGAAAATAGATGTATTCGATATTTGAATGTAGCCACGGTTTCTATTAAATCACTTCGCGGAGGATAAAATAAATTTTTTTGGAATCTTCGGTGCCACACCTAAATAAATAGAAATATTTTCATACGTATTTCGATGTGTTCTAAATTCTACTCCGACAGGACCAGTTTCTCGAAAACATTTTTTCACGCTAATACCGTATGTTCGTCCGTCAATTAAATTTGCACGCACGGTTACGTGCACTTTCCTGCAAAAATTTGCCAAGAGGAAGAGACGGAAGGCGTAATGTAAAGAAGTGTTTTTTTCTCGAATGAAACACTCTTTTTTTCCCTCTCTTTCTGAACACTCTGAAAAGCGCGGTGTGACCGCGTTCGCGAACGAGCAGGTTTACGGATTATGTAAAAATTTCGTGGTAACGCGTTTCGGATTCTTTCGCCGATTTCGCAGCTTGTCCCCTGGTTGCGAAACGACGTTCCAAGTTCACTTATGGCAGCTGGAATCGGCGAATCGGCCGTGTCGAAAGTTCCTTTTGCGTTTCGTTTCTCCGACGCGGAACGAGACGGCACGCAACGAATTTTAAGTGCGCCATGCACCGTGTACTACAGTGAACGAAACCCGTAAGATGCTCTGAAAGTTGCTAATTTAGGAGTACATTATTTCATTCATTTTAACGAACATCGTTTTCGCAAGTTGAACGAGTTAGTAGTACAGGAAAATTGTTTTCTTCAATGTTGCTCTGTTAATTGGAATTGCGGTAACATGCAGCAATAAAAATTAGTGGATCACATTTCGGAGACATGAAAGAATACTCGAGAATTTTTTGGAATTTTTTTAAAACCGAAAAGCCTATGAAAAAATTGCATAAACTTACAAAAATTGTTAAACGTTTCAGAATGCAGACTCGGTGAAAATAAATTTGCAGACGGAGGGTTAATATTCTGAATTTTTTATTTATTGATTCATGTTCTAGGAACATAGAAGAGTAGTCAAGAATTTTTTGAAATTTTTGAATAACCAGGAAACGCAAATAAAAATTTCATAGACTTGCAGAACTGTTAAACGATTCAGGGTGCAGGCGATTTCAGTGAAAATAACGTCGCCAACCGAGGGTGTAATAATTTTACACCAAACTTTTATATAAAATAGTTCAAGGAACGTACTTTTTAAAGACATCCAAGATTTTCCAAATATAATTGAGTTTATCCAAAGAAAAATTCCTGATGATAGTCCTTACATTTACGTAAGGGTTAATTGGATTGTGTCGTTCCAACTCGCATAATCGCCATTAGATCCACTCGGCCCGTTTTTTCGTCGGTTCTACGAGATGTTTCCAGGTGGGTTGGAATTCTGGCTTGCACGCGAAGCTCCTCGAAATCTTCTGGAGCTTGAATTTACCTCCTTAGGTTGGGGTCCTGGAGGGAATTCAACGCGACGCGTCGCCCTAATGATACTCCTCTGGCAAAGTCGTATTACAAAGTTGGATTTTTTCGCTGTTGAGAGTCGGTGCTTGTCGTCGTTATCTTCATATCACCCCCATCGTCTCCTTTCTCGTTGTTCTTCTTTCCTCGTTAGGCAGGATCGTGCGACCGGAAGCTCGGCTTTCACAGAATCCTTCGCGAGTTTGCAAAAGTGGTGACACGCCACGCGTGTGTACCCTCGTTTGCGTAATTAATGCGCGACCGTGATTATTACGCGGCCGTGATTATCAGGAAATATTAGGGGACGGTTAATTGAGTTACAAATTAAGCGATTTCGCAGACATAGTAATCGTAGCCATCAACCCCTTGCACTACGAATTATTTTACGGATACAGTAATTAGAGCTTCTTTGTCGTTCTCGATTACCTTGAAGAAAAAGAAAATTTATATCTATTGTATGCCCATAATGTTCTTCAACGACCACAAACTAAATTGAATTTTATTTCGGTTCGAAGAAAATTTTCGTCACTAGTCCTATTCGATTTTTAGGATTTTTTTCAGGAGGACTACTGAATCTTTTACATT
>JAQQRP010000636.1:0-10403 GCA_028454245.1 Halictus quadricinctus
CTCAAAAATCCGCCTTAGGGTCCAAAATATGTCACATTTTTTTTAGAATTTTAGGAAGCATTAGAATGCGGAAAATGCACGGAAAAGCTCAAAATCTAATTTACCCTGTAACTACCCTCACGAGCAAGATAGGGGGTTGAAATTTGGCTCAGAGGGGTTTTTCCTGGTCAGCTTTCGAATGGTTCGTTAATTATTGAAAACCTGCAACTATCACGCGGCGAAAGCGCGCGCGGCTATGAAATTTGTTTTACGTAAACGTAATAGGCGTCGCGTAATCGATCCGCACTACTAGACTGCAGATCTGTAATGAAAATAAACATGTTCTTCATCGATTCTAAGAAATAAGAGCGAAATACAAATATTGTTCGTCCTTTAAAAATCGTATAAAATTGCGAATATTAATGTAAAAATTGTCTACAGTTTGTTCCCAAAAATGTTGTATTTCCTTGACTTTTTCTCTGGTTTTGAAAGGATTTATCGGGATGTTCGAAGGGTGGTTTTTTGTTGGTAGACGATTCCCGAATTTCAAAGTTCGCGCGAAAGTGAAAGATGAGGGGTAGATCGCGATCGGTAATGGATCGCGAAACTTCCCGTTGTGCAACTGCAACGTTGACAGAGGATCGACTTCCCGAGGCCGATAAAAGTGGGCTCGGGATGCCAGCTGATGGATTAAAACGAAAAAGCACGGCGACTCGACCGGATACGGGACGATCAATCAATATCCACGCTGGGACAAATATAGTGACGGTTTTTGGCTGCTCTTGGTCCGTCTGGCAACCCTCGATTACTGTCATTAATTTTTTTTTCCTGTTCCTACTAAACGATGTTTTATCGACATTTTTCGGGACAACTAATTTTTGGACGGTGTCTTGAAATATTTTGCCAGACAAACGTCATTCGAACAATGCGACACAGTTTTTCAATATTTTCTGCTTTCATTAAACTGCTATTTTTTTTTTTTAATGTTAAACGATATTTTCAACTATTTTATCAATATATCAATATCAAAAGAAGACGTTCAAGTTGAACAATAGTCTTTCACAAAAACTTTCGTTAGCGAAAATAACGTTGGGATAATTATTGACTACACTCCTGGGATCTCCTGTCGCAATCACACGGTCGGTAAATGGAGTTGAATAATGCAAATTGTCCGAATAAAAATTAAAAATGAAACAACCCGTTCCTGTGGACACTGCGTAGTTAATGAGCCAATAATAATGAGTACGCCCGAAGAAACTCGAGCGAGGAATACGTGTGTATCGATGACCCATCCGTCCAACGTTGCATGAGAAATGGCCGAATGTTTGTTATCATTATTATTTTCCGATATTTGCCGTTCGAATTTTAATGCATGATTAATGGCCCGGCAAAACGGGCTACGGGAATGTAAACGCGAGATTCATTAAGGAAACAATTTTTCGTGTTTGCACGGGACCTAATTGCGATGCAAAATTAAGCAGACTCAACGAGCCCTAACGCCGCGTTCAAACCTTAAGCCTTGTTTCTATGCATACGAAGGGCGTGCCGGGCATTATTCAGAAGAATGCCAGCAGCAAACAACGCCAGAGGGAAGTTCCCCACTGTAATTCGCCGAGAAAAAGTGTCGGGATTAAGAGTTCGCTTTCACGGAAACATCTCTGCAATTGAAACTGGTTTCAATTTCACCGAGACTCCCTACAAGCAGGCTGCACAAGTTCACTTCTGGCTCGAATTCCTGTAAACCGGGGAAATTCATCGAGTCGACTATCAAGCAAGTACTGCTTTTAGAGACTGAAATTAAGTTTGGTAATTTTAACCCTTTGCGGCCCGAAATATTTGCTCTCTTTTACTTTAGAACTTGTTTCAACATTAATTCAGTTATATTCCCAGAAGTACAGTCCGGGGAAAATTAAGTGGAAACCCTTTGCAAAGTAATCTTTTCCAATTCGACCAAGTAGGTTTGCATCGATAGGTTTGCAAAGGCGTCTATCAAACCTTTTTAATTTTTTGGGGGGAGGGTGGAAAATGAGAACACAAAATTGGCTGCGAACTTTGCAAACGATCAGCGAGCGATGGGAAAGTGGAGTATATTTTCGGGGCAGGCCTATCACCGGCTGACAGTGCAACTGTTTTCAATGAACGATGAGTGGTATTGCGGATGTCGACGCGAACGTTCATTCTGATCTTAAAATCGCGTGGTTGAAAGCCCGGCCGGCCTAACACGGGGGAACGAGAACGCGAACGGCAATTAGGGTAAAATGCCAAAAACGTCGGGGCACGGGGGATCATCCATCAGGCGACGCTGAATTATTGGTGGGTATCGCGAACGTCCAAATACGTGATTAGGTGAGACTGATTATAAATCACCCGGCGAATCATTTATATCTTTCTCCTGTAATTGTGCTAAATATACAATCGCGGGAGGACATGAGCTGGGCTGACGGGCAAATATGTCTAACAGCTGTTAAGAAAGTTAAGCAGGGCTAGTTAATCATTTTCTAAACAAAGCTTTCGCGCAACTATAGGAAACTTTCGGGTTTCCTCTTGAAAACTCGAGGACTCTGAGAAGTGTCCAGAACCCTTCGAAATAGTTTAACAAACTTTAAGGATCCTTCATGAACTCTGACGGACACCTAGGATCTCTATGAATTTTTCTAAAGGCATTGTGGGACTCTCTGGAGGTCTGAGGATAGGCAGAGGGCATTGATGGACATTTAAGGACTCCAGAAATCTTCTAGAAGAATCTGTAGGACTCCCATGGACTCTAAGGGTCTGTAATGTACTTGAATGAATTCTCGAGGACTCCGGAAATCTTCCAAAAAAACCCTTAACGACTCTCAAGGACGCTGAGGATACTTAATGACTGTCGATGGACTCTCAACAACTCTGGAAATCACCCAAAGAATTTTGTAGGACTCTCAGGAACCCTGGGGATTTTTAATATACCTTGATGGACCCTCAGCCACTCTGGAAATCTTCCAAAGGATCTCTCAGGGTTCCCAGCTATTCTGGGGATCCTTAATGGACTGTAGTAGACTTTGAAAGACTTCCGAAATTTTGCAAAATATCATAAAGATTCTCAGAACCTTTGAGAATCCTTAATAGATCTTGATGGACTCTCAGGGGTTCTGAGGATCCTTACAAGATCTAAAGACACTCTCGGATTCTCGATAAGACTGATAGAATATCTTAGAGAGTTCTCAGGAAATCAATGGTTAAATTAAAGATTCATCAGGACTACATAAAACGATGAAAGTCCTTTGAGGGATTTTAGAAGATTCATAAGAACGAGGATTAACCTGAGGCAGATTTTCAGAGGTTCCAAGACCCTGTCAAAGGATCTTGCGCGTCTTTCAGGGTTTCGAGTGCTTTCAAGGCTTTTCGGAGACCCAGAGGATCGAGTAAAAATCTTGAATGAAATTTAAACCATAGGTCCTTTAATGGACCTCTTAATGGACTCTCCCGGTGCTTTGAAGATTTCCCCGGTTCTCGGACCCACCATTCAACGCTAAGTATCTTTCGGAGACATTAATTCGATCGTTTTCTGGGGTCGGTGGAATCGCGACATTTCCATCGAGTCCGCGAGGCGATCACGACGGATCCCGCGATCCCTCGCGATCAAGAAAATTTACGAGTACAAGGAAGATGAATGAACTCCGCGCCGACGATTTCTTTGATGTGTCGTCTCGGTCGTTTTGCTCGGGGCCTCGGCTACGCTTACGTATACATGACGGAGTTCGCGCGAGTAAAAGTTTCCACGTAAAAATAACGCAGCCATGCTGCAGCCAGATGCTCGGGGATCATGACCTACCTCATCCGTTCGTGCACGCTCTTCTTCCTCGTTCGCCGAGTCACTTTGCGATTATGCGATCGTCCGCCACGGGAAACTTGCTCCATTATCCGTATTCAACAGTCTAAAAATATTTTCTACAATCGATACGATCCTCAACGCTCCTTAATGGACAGCGGATTTTATGGATTTATGGCTGGAACGAGTAGGTGCAATTTAACACTTTGAACGCCCAACTAGAAACCCCAAAAATTCCATAAAATCAAAGTAAGCTATTTAATGAAATAAAAATTGACATTGCTATTTCACTCGAGTTCGTTGCAATCCAGGCAAAAATTTTTTATTTTGCGCGAAGATCCGCCGTTTGCTCCTTAACTACGTGTTCTCTTTGATAATCTGACAGCTGCGTTGTCCACCGATTTTAATCTCAACTACTTTGATTTGACATTTCATTTGGAAATGAAGATGAACAATTGACTTTTCCCGTGGCACCAGAGGAACGAACAAAAGTAAATTTTCAAGTTGTACAGTTCAGCGAGCAGCAAGGATTTTAAGGTGATTCGTTCCGTTACTTCCGGGGCATCGAAAACGAACGCAGAATTTCGTATTAATTTATTTCCCCGTGCCATTTAACTGGATCGGAAGGAACGGATCGCGGCGCGGGGTCGTTAACGTTTTTAATTAAACTCGAAGCCGGCAAGGGACACCGGGAGAACCGAGACCGATTGTTCATCCCCGATGGCATGAACGCGAACGAAAACGAAAGGAAATGGAACGGAATCGCCGTTAAAAATAACAACGAGTCTTTAAATCAGATGCACCGCGCATGTGGAACACGACCTACTCTAAATCACGAAGGTAAATATTATCGAACGATACCTCCTTTCGATTGCCGCGGATGTTTCCCTTTCTATGTCCCCGTTTCGGAATTATCTCTGCCGGCCATATATTTCCTTTATCGACCAAAGAAGCTTCAAAACAGAAAGATGGCTTGTTTCACGAGCCCCTTTTACTATACTTCAAAAACGATGTCGACATTCACGTTAGCACTTCAAAGGACCTGTTAGAAAATTCAAGAGTCTGCCCTTTGTACGAAGTACCTCGGTTCGTTTTTCTTTTGCATATTTGGGGAGAAAGTTTCTTTTGATTTCTTTTGCCAGAGACTCGACGGGAAGTGAGAGAAATCATCAGCTCTTAGGAAATGACAGAAACTGCAAGTTCTAATTATCATTAGACCTACTAGAGACTACAATGATGATACCTAATTATTGAACTGCGGATCTTTAAGCAAAATAAAAATGTTCTGCGTCCATTACAGGCTACTGGAATCAAATAAAAAATGTTTTTATTTGTTGATGATAAGATACTAATACTCTTAAATCCTTTTTATTCCTCTACTGTTTCACGTTTCATCTACTCATTTTTGTCATAAGTAAATGCACAAAATCCGCAGTCTAATACTTATGAAATTACATTAAGAATGCTTTCCTAGATTTTGCAAAAATCGATCCTCAACAATGGTGAGTGGAAGTTCGAATTTTCGCGCATTATTCGGACAAGGGAACGTCGTCTGCTTCGCAAGATCGAATAACCGAGTGATTGAGCATTCCTCTCGAGACACAACGACCAAGAAATAATCTAATGATCAATGCCATAATCTAGTGATGAAAAGTTGCTCGGCAGTAGCAAAACTCGAAGAAGCTGCGACGATATTCCGTTTCCGGTGGATCCGGGTGCAGAACCGGAAGTTGCCGCAGCATCCGAGGATTCGTAGGTAGTATGTGCGGCATTCTGCGGTCTGGGATTCGGCGTTCTGCAGTGCGGTAAAGGGGACAACGACAGGAACGCATAAGCTTTAGCCTCTTTCATCCGTGGCGCAGAGACATAAGTACATATTTCGGGGCTTCTGCTGTGCCCCGACCGCATCGGCCATTTTTCATGGTTCGCAAAAAGAGAGAGGGAGAGGGGTCAGAAGAGATCTGCGAAATCCCGCAACGACGCATAATGACAGCCTCGACGGCGACAACGACGTATTTTCGCGGTGAAAAATCTGATTTCTTACGGCCGACTTCCCTCCGCTCTAAATAGCCCGGTCGACGGGAAATTGTTAGCTCATTCTGCCCTACCCCGCCTTCGCCATCAAAATGCATCGGGAACTTAACAATAAGGTAGTTCGAGAACGATTTCAGCCAATCTTTTCCCTTATTCGACGGGGATTTTAAAATTCTCCATTAAGTGCCGCCCTCTATGGTTTACTATTATCGGTATTTTACTTCACGAAGTCGTTCCTCGGTAATGGACCACGCGAATAACCGGGTTGGGCTGGGGCCGGCTCGATACGCGGCTTGCATCGAAGTTCCCCAACGTTTCGCGGTGAATAGAGGGACTTTTATTTCCCCAAGTTGCCTAGTTAGCGATTTATCGCATTTATTTTCTGCGGAACCGCCGCTCCGGCGAGCGGAGCGATCAACGATGCGATCGAGTTGCGGATCACTGTTTCTATCAGAATTCGCAATTTTTAGAACCATCTTGTGCAAAAGAAACAGTGTTCAGCGACTCGTTTGACAAATTGATTAATCCTCGTACGTTCCGCAGGATGAATCACCCATTCGTTCATTTCACACACTGTAAAATGATCGATCAAATGAGGAGTAAATAATGTTATTGGGTCGAAAACAATACGAAAGTGCTCTGAAAATTTTGAAATGTTTTGCATTTGGTCTAGCCGATTTCTTACTTATTATACTGGGATCTTTTATACGACTGTTTTTGAAGACCGTATGGGAGTTAGACAAGCATTAATCTTCGGATTGGTATCTCGAGCCCGGCAATTTCCGTCCGCAAACTCGGCGAGCCCTGCCCGATAGAATATCGGGCCAATGCCGTCTATTCGACGATATTTCACGAAACATGGTGAAATGATCAACCCTTTCAAGACATTTCAGAGACACTCGGCGAGCGACGCTTCCTCCGTCGGAGTAGACCCGCGTCCAGAGAGAGAGAGAGGTTGAGAGAGAGAGAGAGATTGAGAGAGGAGACAGCGAATGCTCATCACGATCCATCGCCGTGCCTTTTCGGCGGCTGTCGACCTTTTCCTTTTTTCGTTTTCTCCCTCGCAGAAATATCGGGGCTGACGCTGCGAAATTCGGGGAGAACGTTCCCTGAACAATGTTCATCGAAATGGGAATGTGCGCTCTACTTTGTGCTATTCCTGTTTCGAGGATCTTCCCCGAGAATCGAATGAAAACAGTGAATGGAAAGCGTGCGAGGAGAACAACCACTACGAGGGTCTATTAAAGTTGTTTGTCACTGACTTGGATCTATAAGCTAAATGTCGGAAGTTTCACGGAAAATAGTCGAGTGAACGAAGGTATTGTTGCTCTGGTTCTAGATGCGACAAAATATTTATTGAACTGTGTTTGCTCAATTGTTATGTTAGATTGAATAATGTATGATGATAGTGTTGAACGAAGGACGAAAAGTTAGGATGAGTTAGGACGAAAAGGTAGGAGGAAATAATATACAAACAATATGGTGCGTGTTTCATGACGACCTCATTAGCGCAATCGGGAGAGTGCTCGACTGTCAACCGGAGGGCCCAGGGTTCGAATCCCTATGCCTCCTCCGTAATCAATTTTTCATGGTAATTTTCCTAGGTTCTACCACGAATGCCAAGGACAAATTAATATTTCGTTGGAAATGTTATATATAAAGAGTCAGTATTCCCGAGGAATGCGAAAGGGTCAAGAATTATATCTAAGGGTTCTAGGAAAAGGGAGGAATATTCCAAGAATTTCAAGAATTCGAGAAGGACCAAAATACCTCGTTATTCACCAAAGGTTTCAGGAATGCAAAGGGCTTTAAAATGTTCCACGGGTATTCTAAGAATACAAAGGGCTGGTATTCTTCAGAATTTCCTCGAATACCAGATAATGTCAAATCTACAAGGGTTACAGGGATGCAATTGGGGCGATCCTCTCAAGGATCTCCAACAGCCCAAAGGGTATATTTTCAACCGATCTGGAAATGCAGGAGAAGGGTCATGGAACCTCTCGAAGAACTTAAAGCAGAAGTCGCAGGAGGAACGTTCACAGAAGCGCCAAATATTTCAGCCTTTCTATCGTCGCTCCAGTTAATCACTCGCGGTGAACCCGGTTGAATCACGGTTATAAATGAACAAAAAATATGTTGGTTTTGCGGAACTCCGGAGCCCCACGAATTCGAGTCATCCGAAGAGCGTGGATATACGTCTGGACCGTCAGAACGACGTGATTCGGAGAAATCGTGCGACAGCTGTTCCCCGAGGTTCTTCGGGGTATCGGCGCGGCACCGCGATCGTTGACCGTTCCGAATTATCCGGAATCCGTTTCTCTCTCTCTCTCTCACGGCCCCATTTTCTATGTGTTTCCCCGTTTTCATGCGTGGCCGGGGCCGGTCGTGTGTCCTGTTCGCGGGAGGGCATTTGCAATTGGCAAGGGAGACAAATGCGGCGGAGCAGAAATTGGCCGTGGCATGTTAGAGCCGGACAGCGGAGAGAGACAGAGCGAGAGAGGAAAAGAGAGGATCGCAACGACTTCGAGTATGTCTGTGCCAGACTCCGAGTTATTCGCATAACCGTCCTCCTAGCGTCGGCCTCTTTCCTATACGGCCGCCTCTCTTCAAGTTTCCGCGGAGAGAACCTGGCCCCTCGGTGCACAGTGGACTGGAAACACGTTTTTTGTGGCCAAAATTATTTTAGAGTTATTTCAAGGTTTAAGGTCATAGTACAGTAGGTCGTTGAATTCGTCCTGACACCAGCTAGAATATTTTGAAATCAAAATTGTGTATTAACTAATTTAAAAAATCGAGGTGGCCTACGTTTCCTATAAAAGAAGATTTTTCTTGACAACTTTTATATTTAAATTTGTTGAAGAGGATCAACTGATCAACTTTTGGGGGAGCACAGAGAACGGAGTGAATTATATGAAGATGAATAGAAGAAAACTAGAGACAGTGGGTGAAAGAGAGTGAGATTGTGGAAGAAATAGAGACTCCAGGATATTCAAGGAGGCACGCAAGGATGACAGGATTACAGGGCCAGGATTGCGGATATTTCGGCGTCCCGACGCTTTCACTGAGTAATATTTGGTCGCCGATCCACGAAGTAGCTTTCATGTTCTGACGAGCAACAGGGGTCTTTCCACAGCATCCGTTCTAAGGATACACGGTACACTGAGACCATAATTACAGCAACGGTCGTGGTTTATTAAATTTCTTCTTTATGACTGAACGTTACTCGGTTCCTGTATGGGGATATTCTTATTATATATTGCCAGCCGTACTCGCTTAACTTTCCACTTTCAGAAGAACAAGGGTCCTAGGTAGGTTTCAACAACCTACCTACTTCAAGCGAACTGGGATTACGGAAAAATTGATTTTACCCATTAGGAAAATTGGCGACTCTTACGTTGCGACCTTGAAAGCGTAACAACGAGGAGTGCATAAGAGGTGCCATTATCGAGAGAAAAGAAGGTAAAGAGCACAATATCGTTAACCAAACATCTCAAAATGTAAATGTAAGAAAACACAAGCACAAGTAAAACCTTTACCAATAATTTATATAGCCGGATTTTCAAGAGTTTTTTTCACCTCCTAAAAGTGAATTTGGGCAGAAAAGAATCGCATACGGAATCATCTCTTGAAAGTCATCTCCTTCGTTTCTACACAGATCTAGCTTTCCCAGTAATAAAAATGAATAGATCCCAAGGAGATTGGATCAATCTACCAGAGCAAGGTTAAATCGATCTAATCGGACCTAGATCCTCCAAGATCCTCGACCTGGATAATCGACAGATCTCTCGCAAAGACCCCGAAGCTCGTCCGTTGAAAAGGCGAACGGAACGGCATAACTGCAACGTGTAAAACCCAGGACACGCATTAGCATCCGGATGATAAGATAAATCGGGGGAACCGTTAAGAATACATCAGTCTGTCGCCAGCCGTTCTAAATCGTTCGAAATCCCTAGTCAACCGAAATATCCGCGGGCTGAAGAGCCTGCGCCGGTTGTCATTGAGACATTGTCTTCCCGCGGCGATGCCCTCCATCACCGATGATGGATCGGGGAACTGGATGAGGGAACCGTGAAGAATCTCTCTCTCTCTCTCTCTCCCCCTGTGCCTCTCTGTGTGTCCCCCATCACCAAAACCACGTCATGCATGATTTACACAGTGAAAAATGAATGCGGACGAGGTGACGGAATCGCGGTCGCCGCCTGCCGCACTGGGCGCCATTTCTGTAGAATGGTTGAACTTAATCGGGAAGTTTTCATTGCGTCACAGTTGTTCGTGCATCGTGGAATGAATTTCCTTGCCGGTTTTTACCCAGTCCGAGAACCGTGAGGAAAGTTCCATCGGATGGACGTCAGCCAGTCACCTTGTCGCTCGGTTATGAAAATCGACGCAGCAACGCCCTGAAGACGGGGTTTACTGAAGAGGGACGTCTTT
Source organism: Halictus quadricinctus (assembly GCA_028454245.1). Classification (NCBI taxonomy): domain Eukaryota; kingdom Metazoa; phylum Arthropoda; class Insecta; order Hymenoptera; family Halictidae; genus Halictus; species Halictus quadricinctus. Next base: position 10,253 of record JAQQRP010000636.1, read on the forward strand.
CCTCCATCGTCACCCCCCAATGTTCTCTACAGACACGCGGAATCCAATAAACCAGACCGGCGAGAAGTTTTTTGAGGAGGAATGCCGACGAGACTCGAGGGACATCGTCAGTAAGACAAGTTCGGAAGTTGGGAGACAATTAAGAGTGATT
>JAQQRP010000637.1:0-10400 GCA_028454245.1 Halictus quadricinctus
CCTACAATATCGAGTCAGACTCGTGATGAAGTTTCTGAACAGAGTCTAATAAATATGTATGTCATTAATTTTCTTCAAACCGAAATAAAATTCTACAAAATAGTAGCGCAAGGCGTTAAACAAAGAAGTCAATTCAGACATTTTTCCTATGAAAACGTTTTCATAATTTCAACAATTGTGAAATAGAAAACCGGTCATTCTGACCGTGCTAGGTTTAGCGTTAAAAGGGTGAAATTTCTCCTCTCCGTGCAACTTAAAAATCGAGGGCAACATTAAATTCGGCAAAAAATCCTCGATAACCAAGCATAATGGATACACGCAAACACAACCACGAAAGCATTTCTCTTGTTCTCATCACATCGACATACAATTTCACCCCGAATTCCAACGGAAATGAGTATCATCCCACGTCCGAACCTCGAGTTTGCATTCGCAGCGTATAAGAGTGTCCCTGGAATCTACGTATCTGTATTGGTTTCTATCTTCGCCGGGTGTGTACTTCATCCCCCTCAATGAATTTCTTGTAACAAGAGGTCCGTTAATTGGATCCAAGGCAATTTCACTTCGTACACGGGTCTAATCAGCAACCGCGGGGACAATGGATCGAGTAAACATTACGTACCAGTATTAAGCACGGATTAAATTGAGGGGTGTGCTCCCGCTTCGATTCTCCTTGCAGTGTAACGCGAGAAAAGAAAGGAGAAAAATAGGGAAAAGAGGAACGGAAGAAAACAACGAATCCGTCCAATGTTCCTCGGCGAGGGCGCCCGCACAGCCCGCGCGAAAATTATATCAATTATATCCGTGGACGCGTGAAACGTTGCCGCTTCGAGCGCGGACGCCTAAAAATAGCCGGTAGTAATGAAACATAAATTCCGAAACAGTTGCATTGTCGCGCGATTAAATAGCGCGTCGACCTGAAACGCGGAACGAAAAGGCAACAATACGCCGCGCACGTTCGATGCAACGTTGACAATTGTGTGAGCAACCAGAGTCTGATTTCGTGATCCATGGGATCGTGAGATGGGATCAATCGAATGTCACATGGCCGTTAACATGGTTCTAATTGCCAGTAGACTGCGGGTGTCTGCTCGCGTCACAATTTTTCTTTATTTCTTTATTTATTTTTCTTTATTTAATCCAATCTTTAGGAATTTCTTTCTTCAGAACTATTCAACCTTTTCTATTGGGATTTCGTGCACGTGTTCATGGGTAGTTGAAGTGTCCAAGTTAAATTTTGTCAAGGAAAACAATTCAAATTACGCGCGCTTCTATATCTTCTTATAGTGTACGTTTGAGGAGAGTGGAGATATCACGGTACACACAGAACGAGTCAACTTCATGTTCCTTTTTCTCAGAATCTACTGTAGATATCAGCTTCAAATTTTTTGAGTTTTCGCTAGAACGAGAGTGGTCAGCTTTTGGTTTGTTAAGTGAATTGCTTTGATGCTTGCATATTTTGAGAACACTGTTACGAGAGTACTTTGACATTTAAAGGAATTGCATGAACTCTGATCATCTGCAGACGTTAAGTTCATCGCACGCTGCAATCTCTATGAGCACTATTGTCTTCTCCTGGTCGCAGTACTTGTAAAGGTTTGGGTCCACTTGACTGAAGTTTCATCGACTCGGAAGCACCGGTTTAGGTTTCTTCGAGTATTTATAAAACGTCCGAATCTGTCTGGTCGTCGATCCTGGTTGGAAGTATTTTTCTTGTCATTTCAATTGATCGCATGTTTAAACCGTGTATGATTTGGAAAAGATATTACTTGTTGATTTGAATCTAGATAAACGAAAACTGAAAAGTGTGAACGTTGTGTTATCCGAACTTGTTTCTCTATTCATTCGAATACTAGAGATTATACTATGCTTTTGAAAGGGCGATAAAACAATATCTGGGGTCCGGCCAGTCGATGGCCTACAATCGATGAACACGCCGATTGCGTCACTCGAGCATCGATGATCATTCTGTAACTCTCCAGTGCACGGGTGAAGAGTGCTCCCATTGGTACATGTGTAGAATCCATGGAACTCTGTCTTTTGCATTGATTGATAAATAATTAACTGTACACAAATACACTTCTTTAGACCACAATCGTAGGAAAACATAATTCTATTTCATGGGATCCAAACGACCTTGTCCTTCTTATTTAATTCACCATTTTATAAAAGCACTGTTGCATTATATTCAACTCGTTAAAATTATTCAGAAAAGGAATAACCGCGTCTTCGAATTAATACAGACAATTTTTGTTTTGCGTATAAATCCGCGGATGTGTATTTACGACTTCGCGTTAGTAATTGTTAGTAAACATAAGGTGTTTCCAATACGGTGGAAAAACAGGAAAAGAGAGGATTCTACATGACGAAATAAGTGAAAAACGTAGAATAAAATGTTGCTCTGCGAGGCTTCGATTTCGAGAGAATTGAATTTGAAAATGCATCGAGTATGCGTGCTATTGAATAGGAATTGGCTGCCGCGTCTGTTCATGACCAGCCGGTTCTACTTGTAAATATTAATGACCGCGAAACCGGCGAATTTTCAAATGCAATGTCCTCGAAAACGGAGCCTCGAACAAACAAATTTGATTTCGTACTCTGATCTTATTTTTTTATGTAGATGCACACGCCTACCGATTGAGGGACAAAAATAAACGTATCATTAACAAAATCTACCGTATTACTTGCATATAGTTAAAACGAGTACATTATATAATACATTGTAAATAGACAGCGGAGTTTATGCGTTTACGAGAAAACTAAGTAGGCGTAATTGAAAACAGTAACAACATTAGGAGAATTCAAAGATACAGTTATATTATCTTGAACCTGTTGAACACACTACGAGAGAAAATAAATTTCTACTTCACTCCAGTTTGTTGCAATTCTGTTCAAACAATTTTATTTTCCATAAAGATCCGCTGCCTAATTATAATACATTATAACCATACACCAAATAAATACATAAGAAGGTTTAAATTGATTAATTATTAATGCTTTCAATAGCAATATAGCACATGTCAATACAGAAGAAAAATCCATTTCTTTTAGTAGTTTTCTAAAATTTCAATCTGCTCCGATCAAGCAGCGGCCGTTGCCATAAAATATGGGAAGACAATACGTAAACACTTGATTCATTTACACGCAGTATTCCAATAATGAACACACTGTTTATCTAACAGAACGTTCACCCGACAAGCGTTCATACAACAGGACGTTCAGATAACAATGTTTCTACTATACATACATTCATGTCAACATAGACTTAATAAGCACAGGTAAGCCTGTGTCGACACTAAGAACAGATTCCATCTTAGAGCAGCAACGATGTAAATACAAACAAATTTAATAATGTAAAAAATATTTTGAACAACGATACAATTTTTAGTATCGCCTTACCGTCGCCATTCGAGTGCTAATGGTTAATCTATTCAGATGAAGTACTACAATAAGAAGCACACTGTTCACACAACATTGTTCATAGCACAGTATTCTTCAGCCAACAAGTGTTCACACAACAGAACCTTCAAACTTGCATCGAACACGTCGACCCTAGCGCGCCAACTGTGCGGCCACCATCAACCCCAGCATCGGCAAAGTAAATGCCCCATCGTTGAATCTCGTTTGTCTAGCCGACCGCTCGACTACCGGCGACTGCACTCTTGTCAGAGCGAGATAAAGCAATACGAGGAGTCGTAGCAGTTCGCGAACCTACAATCGATGAGCAGCACCGGTGACTGCGTCATGCGAACGTCGATGACCATTCCGCGCGCGGCAGCTCGCGGCGCAGCGCGGATCGCAGCAAACCAAAGCGGAGTAGAGCAGAGTCGTTGCATCGCTGCATCGGTTGCGAGTCGATTCTCCTAGCAGAGCAGAGCAGAGCAGAGCAGAGCACGGTTTGTGTGCAGGTGCAGAGCGGACCCCTCTCGTTGCATCGAGTACGCGTGCTGGCCGGGATGCTGCTGCTGCCGCGTGCGTACGCGTGCACTTGCGTGTCGGTGGCCCGTGGGCGTGCGTGTGGGTGTACAACGGGGCAGAGTATCGAGCGCGCGCGCCTGCCCGCTTCAAAAGCAGAGGACACTGCACGCGAGAGAGTCAGCCGCCCCCGCGCTCGCCGGCCTGCACGCCCTGGGTTTAGGTGCACCTGGGCACACGTACGAGGCGACACACGCGCCAAATCACATGCTCGCTCTCTCCCCTCTCGGTTCTATATCCCTCTCTGCTACACTTCCCCCCCTTTTACCCGTACCCCGCTCGTCGGATCGCGCGCGTGCTGCCTCTTTCGACGCGACCGCGATCGTGCACGTCAAGAGTGAAAACTGTGCCAAACGGTGCGCCGCTGCTACACGCGAGCACCCGCGGCGAAACTACCTTCCACTGACCATTTTCCATTCCGAGCGACGAGTGCCTTTAACGGAACCATCCTGTACACGACGACTACGACGACGTTCACTCACTCGTCCACTGACTTCTTTGCTTTGAACGACCGGGAACTGCGAGAGACTGGAAATCGTGCCGGTGGAACGTTGTTGTTGTTGTTGTTGTTGTTGTTGTTTTTGTCCCTGTACTGTGGTCACTTGTACAGACAAATCCGACGGGTATTTACGTTCGGGATTCATGTTGTGGATTTTCTCTGGTTACATCCCCGCCAAACGATTTGTTCAATAATTGTAATGATCGTTTCAAGAACATCAGTTGTTGCTGTTCTTATTGTCCTTGTTCTGCGAATCGACTGTTCACACGAGGTTTACGGGTGCTGTCGAAATGACGGGTTCTAATATTTTTAATTTAAAATTATGAAGATTTTAAGGATCCTTACGTGAGAAATTATTTAGCTAAGTTATTTCTTTGGGTAAGAAAGGAAAAAAGAAAGAATTTATAAAAGAACAAAAGAAACACGAGGATTCTTTCTTTATTCCTTTTTTAACACTTTGAACGTTAACCCAAACTAGAAGCCCCGAAAATTCCGTAAAATCAAAGTAAGTTATTTAATGAAATAAAAATTGCAGAAAATTAAATGTACGATACTGAGTAATCCTCCAACTTTCTTGCATGTTACAGATTCTAATTAAGTTTAGTACAATGAATATATCAACGTAAAAATTCATTTTAAAACCTGCACAAATAATTCCGTCAGCCACATATGGCTGACGTGGCGTTCAACGTGTTAATTCAACTATGTTTAAAATATTGAGAAAAATGTGGGTAGCACGTTAGTTTTATAAAGTAATGCAAAATAGTCACTTTTAGTGCTCCGTAAACCTAGTGTTAAATTCGGGGGCTATTTGTGTTGGAGAATTTCCTGTGGATTTAGAGGCTGTCTAGTGACATCATCATCGACACGATTTGCGAAGGAGTCAGAATGAAAATTTGAAGAGAGCAACGCGTGTTGTTGGTGTTTATGTTGTCCTAGTCCTTGCTGTTCCACGATTTATCTACTGTCCGGTTGTCCATTTCACAATTTTTGAAATTACAGAAACGTTTTCGTAGGAAATTACTGAATTGACTTGTTCATTTAAGCACATATTCTAAGCTTATGTAAATTCAATCTTTTCCCTTCTATAAGAGGTTTCATTTTTATATGTTTTGTGCTTGGTAGGTGTAGTGTTAAAGAAAATCACGTATTTTGTTGCAGCAAAAAAGGGTTGGAGAAAATCATACGTATATCGTTGTTTGTTTTGACGCCACGTACACATAACGTACATGCTTTGTTATCCGAACAGAGTATAAGTGGAGTCTATTATCCGAGCAACCATTATCTGAATTCTGCGCAGGATGTCTTAGGACGGGTGGTACGAGAGGGCGAGTGTATCTGCAAAAATAAGTAAAAATAAAAATTTGTTCGGTTGACCTCTCATTTTTTGAAAAAATAAAACGAGCATGATAGTTCAGTCGTGATCAGACGCGCCAGCCAATTTCTATTCAATAGCACGCGTAACCGTCGAATCTACAAACTCAATTTTCTCGAAAACGAGGGGTCAACCGAAAAAATGTTACCCGTTTATTCGACTAATTTTTGGCAAATAGAATCACTCGAGGCACTCTGTGTGTACAGTCTATTCAAACAGTTTTTACCAAACAATAATCTCTATTAAATTCGACCTTAGCGAGGACCTCTATGAAATTATGAGGCAATCCGATGTAACGCTTTTGAAGCGATAAGAAGGAAACGCTTTTAGGAAACATTTTTATAGACGATAATATTATTAAAAAAAAACGTTACCCGGATCCCCGTTGGAAAGGTAACATGGAGTCTGAAGTATTACGCGGAGGTGCTGAAGTTAATCCATCTTCATCGATTAGTAGATTATCAAGGGAGTTTGTCGCATCAAAATTCACCGCCCGTCGTTACCTTCGGTAGCTCATAATAATAAACTTGATAAACCAAAGTTTCTGAAAGTGTTGTACCTTATGGAACATTTTAATAAGTCCTGTTCCATTCAACATTGTACAAGATTGTTGAAATCTTTCTTGCTTAACTTCGAAACTGTAACTCCGTTTGTTCTCCTAGTTTCGCGACGAAATTTGCACAAGAGAGACAATATATTTGCAAATAAATAAGCGAGGAAGTCGTAAATTTATGACTGCACTCGTAATAGTTAATTCAGCGGATTAATGTTTCTGTAAATTTACATTTTCGTTGGCAGATGTGAAAAACCTAGAATCAAATTGAGTTTTAATTTATTGCTTAACGATTGTCATTATGTCTGATTATTTTTTGAATATCACAATAATATTCTCATTTCATACTATATATATATATATTATTTTTCTATTACACTTAATGAAGCATTCATAAAGCAAACAATATAATATTCATTACGTCAGAGATATCGTTTTTCGTACTACTTGGTCGCTCGTCGCTTGTAAATTATAAAATTTCGAAACAAAATCTACAACTTTTGTGTGCTGGATTGTATTCTTTCTTTTAGTTGTTTTATTGCATAAATTAAATAACACAGCATTATTTATAAGTTACGTGGCAGTACTGTATTCTTGGGTACTATTGTACTTTAGACTAAGTCAGCGTCCTCGAAACTATAAATTCTGAAAGTCCTTTACCGCAATGTCTACCTTGATTTCCTTTCTTTTCCTAACTTCATTTCACTTCCCTTTATTATATAATTTCATTGGAAAAGTTAGGAGTATACATAAATGACGTAAGAGTCTCCACGGCTGAGATATCGTTGTCTATACTACTTAGGTGATTGTTTCATCCAATCTTGTCTCTTTTCCACCGCAGCGTACACATTTTCTCAGTATATCATCATTCCTCCTGTTTCTCGACAAGGATTTATTTACGAATCAGTGTCGATTAAATATTAATTATTGACATTTTGCAAACATTGCAAAATTGCTTACCCCAAATATCTTCGTTACGTATGGTGGCACTAAAAATATTCACACTACAATTTGTACAAGTTAAAGTCAAACTTTCAAAAATTTCAAGGACACCTGTATTTTTCAAATACACTAAAACATTATAATTTACGCTATGGTATAATCAGCATTAAAACAAATTTCGCTATGTATGCCACACATAATATTTAAATCTAATATACAGGATGTCCGAATGTTCTTGTTCAACTCAGGAGAAATGGAAAAAGTAAAGGAAAACTGTAAAATATTAATTTCAATCAGATTAATTAATTTATAATTAATTTATTTTTTTTAATTTTTCCTGTGTTCACGACTAACCATTTCTACTTCCTGCATTGTACACCAATCTATTATTATATATATAACGACCCAAGACGTTATGAAAAATGACGATTTTCAATATGCAAAATGGAAATGTATTTTCTCTCTTAATCTGTTTAACAGGTTCAGAAGAATATAACAGTATTTTTAAATTCTTCCAAAGCTTTTGTTGTTTTAAGTTACACCTGCCAATTTTTCACATAAACGCGTAAAGTTGGTTAATTACACGAAACAAACACGCGAGAAGCAGAAATTAGCTTGAACAATTTGTTCTATTGCACGGCTGAATAACAGATTAGGCGTACCTGACTAGAGAAATTAGGCGCGCCGGCCGGAGAAAATTCGGTGATTTAGAATATGAAGTTCGAGGTGTACGGCCACTAGTTGGCTGAGTTTATGAGTGGTGTGTAGCACGCTATCCCTCTTAATCCTTCCGTCAAGGCTGCTTTAAACCCGCCGGATGCTAGAACGTTCATCAACCGAGTGTAATTCTCGACGCACCTAACGAGTATTCGATGCTCGAGTTGCAACTCGAACGGGTGAACCAGGCGGAACGAAAATTTCCATTGCAATTCCGGCCGGCACCAAATACATCAAGATTTCGAAGATTGAACGGTTTTTTATGCCTTGCCTGACGAAACGCGTGGAACCACCCTTCGTTATTCCACTTCTCGTTTCTTTTTTCGTTGCTCTAACTTTGTTCGCCACAGGATTTGAATGTCGGCCTGGGTGCGTCCGCGTGTTTCCATTTTCTGCAATTAGTCCAATGCCGTCGGGAGAAGAAGGATTTCCGTGGAACCGTGGCCCCGAGTTTGCTTCTCTCCCCGTGGCCAATGAAAAGCCGCTTCGGCCTGCATTCGATTTTTCAGTATCCCCCCTTCTTCTTCGTTATTAGACGTTTATCTGATTCAATAACCGCCCGACATTAACCCTCGCGAGTTCCAAGCATGTGCCGGAGTCCTGACCCACGTCCATAATTCACTAGAGTTTTCTTTCGATATAAGGCGATGTCTCGGAACCCGCTTTCGTCTTATTTCGGACGAAGAAGAAGAAGCAGAGAGGATAGCGATTTTCTTATTCCGAGATAAAAGCGAAATTTTCGGACATTAACCCCTTAACGCACAGTTTTTTTTTTTTTAAACCGGCCAAAAAAATTTTTGATATACTGCGCTTTTATTCCATTGAAAAAGGCTATATTTTATTCTTGAATAAATCAGTGTCATAGCTTACAATCCCATGTAAATGATAAATATCAATAGAACGATTTTTTTTCTTTGCTTTCACATTGTTATTTTCAGTTCTCGATTATATTCGAGCGTACAAGTTAAGGGGTTAATAAACAAATGGGTCAATGGCTCTAAATTAATTAGTTAATGGTCTATCAATAGTATAATAATAAGACTGTTCGGCTGACCGAGGATTGAGAATCACATTTTGGTATTTAGGTTCAGAAAAGATACAATAATTTACAACTTGCACGAATATTTGAATATTTTCTAGACGCGCGTCTCTCCGTAAATAATTTCAAGTAATAATAAATACTAATAATAATTTCGTAATCACTAGTAATTTTCAATTCGTAATCCAGCGTTGTTTGAAGCCAAGATTCCTTGTCTATCAATTTCAGCCGCTGGCTAATTATCAAACGAATCGCGACCGCATCGAACGGAATCGAAAATCTGAATATCGCTTTCAGTATTTCAATTCCAATATCCGCTCGAAATTCCTCCGCGAGCCATTTATTAGATTTTTCGGAATAAAACAATCGATGCACGGTTTCCGGAACAGGTCTGTTTACCGTAAACCGATTTGAACAGTTTTCAGCATAGACGCGGCTGACATGTTCGGAGTAGTGTTTTTTGCGGAGTTATTCGCACGGACTTTCGAGAATCTCGCTGCTCAGGGGATAGTCCACCTCGCTAAAAAACGAGTCAGCAATTTTGCCGGCAACGCGGTGAATGTTTCAAGATTTTTCAATTTTGAACCTTAACCGGAAAACCGTGAAATACCTGGACGATAGATTATTAACAGGCTCCCCCATACAGCGGATAATAAATCGTTGCCTAGTGAAATGCCAGCTTTTTTCCAACCTATTGTGGGCTTTTCTCGCGGACGCAAGAACCGTCCGAATACGTTCGATGTACAATGCCAAAAAAAGAATTCCAACCGGCGTGTATGCGTGTACCAGTAAAAATATCTTCCTCCCCGTACGACGACTAATTTTGACTAATTGGTTAAACGTATCTTCGGAACACGTCGCAACAAGTACGCTTCGCTATTGTACATCCGCTAACGGACCCGTTGAAGTGCAATCGATATCGAGACCTCCAATTTTATCCGAGCAGAAGATACCACACAAATTTCAACCCATTATGTCCAAAGAAATAAAATATAAGGCTCTTGAAAAGTATTTCGCGAAGCTTGAATTTTCGAAAATCTTTCGATATTTACGATCATAATTTCGTGAATACGAGTCGCACGACCGTAGACCGAGGCTCGATTTAAAACTTCAAGCCTCTACTATCTCAATCCGCCGTTAATTTTCTCGAGAGATATTTATTACGAGTATAAATAATATAGTTTTTAGGGGTGAGGAAATAGAGATACGTTTTTTTCTCGGAAATACTGCACGTTAAAAAATATTTTTCGTGACTGTATCTTCTATGGCTGATCGGAGCTCCCCCTCCCTTATAACAAAT
>JAQQRP010000638.1:0-10396 GCA_028454245.1 Halictus quadricinctus
TTTTTCTTCGGCGTGACACCGTTCTAGGAGTCCTCTTCTTCTTCATCTTCTTCTTCTAGGTCTCTTCTTCCAAGCTTTGCCCACCGGTGACGCTTAAGGACGACAAGTTTCAATCGAACCGATCCATCCTCTTTTCTATTGGGTTTAAGAAGCTTTTCCATGATAGCGTTATACCCGAGAGAAATAATTTTCTTTATTTTAGAATTTCTATAGGAGAATGTTACGACGATATAACTCCAGATAGTTGACAAATTTAAAGTGCCGGCGCTTCTGAAGAAATTCTTCGAAAAGCCTTTGATTTTTCAAAAGATTATTAACAACCAGCTTGGGAAGAATCTCCTCCGAGCAGGGACGAATTAATGAATCGCAGCTTCGTTCGTTCTTCCCCAACGGTTGGACAGGTTCGAAAGGTGAGGATCCCCGATGACTTTGGGGATGACTAGGTCCCTAGATGATTCGAGGCCCCGATCGACCGGTAAATATATAGTTCCGACGCACTCGAGCCGATCGGCATTAGTCAGCGATTCGTGGAACCTCTCGCAACTGTTCCGTTTTCGCCGTGGCAGCCTTCAGGGTTATGCAATTGTTCAGCTGCAAGGATAGAGGTGGAAGGATACAGAGCGACGATCGGCGGCGGATGATTGGGCAATACCGTCGATCAAAAAGTATCGGAACACAACGGTGTTCTAAGAGAGTTTCTAAAGTCCTCGACTCTTGGTGTTTGTTCCAGCAGCCGGCCAGCTCGCAGGAGCGTGGCAGCGGCTTGGCTGTGGGGCGTCAAGGGGGGCCCGGCAGCGCGGGGGGGCCCGGAGCAGTGGACCAGGCGAGGGACCTAAGTCCCTGCCTCCCCGCGTCCATGGGCGACGCTGCACGACCCACCACCTTACCGTGCAGTCCTCCTGCCGCCCACCATCACGGGCCCCATCATACACCCCTGCATCAGACCCACTGTGGCACGAACAACAACTGCTACGACGGACCCACCACCCCCTACGACTCTAGGGACTACGATTCGCCTGGAGGTGGGTTGACTTTCCTTCGTACCTTCCTTTTTCTACCTACAGCGTCGCCCTTTTCCCTCCAAAATGTCTCTCATTAACGCTTCGCTTAACGACGCTATCGTTAGCTTCCATAAGTCCTTCATTCACACTGTCTACATTCACCCAGATGTCTCTCGATGTTCCTTCGTTAGAGCACTGAGACTTCGGTTCAAGACTAACGTAACATCATTCAATTCTTCTAGTGTCATGTAGTTCACTAAAATATCTTTTTTTATGGGGCAAAGGTCCCAATTACTCTGGGGGTATATTAATTATCTTAAAACATAACAAATATTAAAAAAGATATATATATTAACTGATTTTAATGAAAAAAATCTCTTTCTTAATATTCGTTACGCTTTAAAAATAAGTATAATTAGTATACGCTCAGTAATTGGATCCCTTAATCAAAACGCATAAAATCTGCAGTCTATCATACTTGAAAAAAATCGCGAGAGTTAGTATACCACGCAGACGTCGTCCCGGAAGGATTAAACTCTCAGGAAACACGAGTTACCACGACATAGAGTTAATTTGAAAATATTGGCCAGAGTGTAAAGGTTTAATTCGAGAAACGGTGTGCGGCGTGGTAGCATCGTTAGGGATGTAAATCAGGCATCAGAGGGTTTCCAAGAGGAGCGCAATTGATCGTTTGTGTACCGAGCAGGTGGACAGGAGTACAGGAACAGCAACAGCAGCTTCGAGAACCCCAGCGACCTGAGCATGCCGCCCCAAACCGCCCACCACCACCACCATCACCACCACCACCACCACCACTCGCATCTGCATCCGCAGACTCATTCGCAAGAACAGCAGACCTCGGAGCATTTGCACGCTATCCCGAAGCTGGAGCCGCCACCCACGCCGCCGGCGCAGTCCGAGGACGTCCCGGGGGTGGTTTGCGCCGGATGTGGCCTCCGGATATCCGACAGGTTCTACCTGCAGGCCGTTGACAGGAGGTGGCACGCCGCCTGTCTTCAGTGCTCCCATTGCCGTCAGGGACTAGACGGTGAGGTTACCTGTTTCAGCAGGGACGGAAACATCTACTGCAAGAAGGACTACTATCGGTGAGTCGACGTCTCATGTTTCTCTATTAGCACACCAACACAGGAACCCTGATTAATTGCGACCGTTGATCTGTGAACCGAGACATTAGCACAATGCCGCAACGCGGACAAGATTTATGCGGACCGAGCTTGCGAGACCCTTTTTACTGCGCTTTCGCGTTTAATCATCTTGACAGCCGCCGGTACTCTAATTCCGCGGACCAGGCCTCGGCGAGTTTCATTTTCTAATTGTTTAACACGGAATTTTGGAGTAGAGTTCTTAAACGTGGCCTCCTTGAGAATTTTATGGAAATTTTAATGTTGCTGGGATTGAGGGGTTGTTGAGAATTATAGGGAAGTGTTCAATTAGAACTTTTAGAGACTGTAAATGGAATGTTGGGTTTCCTGAGAATTTTTGCGAAGCTTCACAGCACCCATGTCTAAAATTTTAGTTTGAATTTTATAAAAATATTAAACTAGTCTCCTTAGAGACTTTTAATTTAAATTTTAGTTTCCACACTTTGCTTTGAAACTTGTTTAAAGTTTGGAACAGCTTAAAGTTCTTAGAACAAAATTTTAATCTGAGATAGCCCTTCTCGAGAATTTTAGTGAAATGTTAAAAACGTGATGCTAAGGGGTGTTAACAAAATAGAGGATTCATATGGCTCCATCAGATCGTGTGTTATCGGTCCAAAATGTTGATACTTCCTCGCTTATCAATTCGCTCTTATCTTTCACTCTGCTACCTATGAAGCCTCATGCAGTCGGTTGATAACGTTCCCCGGTAAACCAATTAGACGAAACCGCAAAGTCTTTCACAATTATATCTACAGTGCTTCCCGAGGAAGTTTATAGTCCTGTGGTTAGCCTGCTATCTTCGCACGCGACAGATTATCTTTGTCGCATTGAAGACTTCGGAACCGCAAAACCAGAAGCTGCGCCTACAACTTTTAAAGAGACACGAGCTAAAGTAGTAACACTTACTATAACCATTCCATTGAAATCGAGAAACTGTACGAATCGAAAAGTGGGCAATGGAAATGTACTTCCTGTTCTACGCAAAGAGTACGAAATCCTTATGCAAATCACGAGACGAGGGTTTATTTCATTTCTACAAGATATTGTCAACTGCCTGGGAATATCTCTAAACCAACTAAATTGCTAATTTTTACTGTATCGACAGGAAATCAATCTCTTCTATCGCGAATTTACTAAAAAATTTAGATAAAATTGTGAAATGTATTAAATGACAGAGATCGAGATAAGTTTCAATATAGCTGCACGTAAAAAAGTTGCAATATTTTGTAGTATTTCCTCTGCAATTCCGGGCAATTGTAATTTTTCAAAAATTCATTTTCACATAATTCAATATTAAAAAAGTTATCGTTTCTTTAACACGTTCACTGCCACTGCAATTAACATAGATCTGCAAGAGGTATATTTTCAATTTTCATTCCGGGCTCACGCAAGAACGTTTTTATTTTTCCACGAAATTCCAATTGCAATTTCTTCGAAATCTTTCTTGCACGTCGTTCAGTAAATCAATGGTTCTGCTTGCTGGAGAAAAGTCAAGTCGTCCGGTACAATTAGGAAATTTTGATTTCAAGGGAAAAATTTCGGGGACCACAACGTATTGTTTGGCCGCTAATAAATGAAACAATGGGGGAGCAAAGCGGTCGGGAAAGGGCACGAAATTCCGCATTGTCCGGGAATCGTTCAGCGGATTTTCGTGCGGGTCGAAATCACGGCTGACTAGTCCCTTAGCGCCTTTACCTGTGGAATAGCGGCCAGGTAAGCCGGGGATTATCGTCCGTAGCCGACGCGAAATATGGCGGAACAGGTGATTTCCGGGTATTCCCGGCCGACCGAGGGGCGCAATTGTTTCTCGGAATGGAAATCCGAGCGGCGAACGGACGACGCGACGTGAGAGAATTCCTGCTGCGCCAAGTGCACGCGCGCATGGGAATTTCGTCTGGTAAAGGAACCGCGCGGAATTTCAGCGACATTCCCGCATTTCGCGGAGAAGGAAAAAGAAAAAAAAAAAAAAGAAACCGGCGTCCACGGTTTTTCTACGGGCACACCGGAAATCGAGCCGGTTGCGCAACTTCCTGCAAATTGTTTATCGATATCGCGCGCACCGCACCGAGCGAAAGTTGATTAATTCGCGAACGGATCGCGATGAATATCCTGTGGAAGTTTGAGGGACGAGCGGTCGTTGTTTGCTTTCCGCGTTGCAACTCGAACGCATTAGTTAGGCGAACGATAGCCGATGATGTTTAATTAGCGGGAACGTAGTCGTCGATTTCTCGGGAATAAAAAACTGCGCTACGAGGCTTCGAGGCTTTCGATGAAGATTGGAAGCGAGGCAAAATACCGATTTTTGACCTTCAGAAAATGAGGTTACCGTTTTCAGTGTAATTAGTACATTGTGGATTTTTCGGCAAAATAAAAATTGCCCGCGTTGATTGCAAGAGACTGGAGCCAAAACACAATATCTTGGTACCTCTAAAAATGTTCTGGAAATAATATATCAACATTCTTAAATTTTTGTGATTGGTTGTATCTTTCAGTACTTCCGAAGTAGTGCATTTTTACATGAAAGAATTGAAAGATTGCACACAGCTGATCACACTAAAAACAATAATCCACGATTCGTAAGGAACGCTCGAATTCTCGCGTAAGGAATATACAATTACGAGTAATCATGGATCGCAGTATCTGAAGTATCTTATTAGATTAATGCAACACAAATAACTTCAGTTGCGGGTATAAATATATGCCTGTTTCAACAATCCTGAAAGAGCCTATCTCTGAATTTTAAAAATTGTGGCAACGAAGATGGAGGAGATCGTGTCGTATTTTTCCCTAGGCTGTGGAATTCGCGTGATTTTCGCTGGTATTTTTGCGAGCTCCGATGCGTGCGAAACTGCGTATCGTTGTTTTCCGAGCGTCGGGCCGTGCGACGATAATTTTTTGCTGTAGCACGATTGTTGGCGGATGATTCGCCAGCGCCGACGGCAATTTATTGTCAATTGCGTGCACGTCGATAAAACGGGGCCCTTATCGTGACGAGCCGCGTCGCGTCGCGTCGCGTCTCGTCTCGTCGCGTCGCGCGTCTGCTCGAAGCGATTTCCAAGCCTCGTCGCCGTCGTTTCGTTGCGCAAACCCGGCGCTCTCTCGGCTTCATGTCCGCTTGGAAAACGACAACGAACGAGCAGTACGCTCGTATGTTCCCAAGCGTCTTCGTCTTCGAATGGCCACTGGAATTACAGAAATTGCTTCCTTGCTTGACTTGCTGGCGTGACGAGCGTGGACCGACTATTCTTGGCGGGTCGTAACGAGCTGACCCCGTTGCCAGGATTGTTCGCGATTGAAAATTGTTAGACGCACCGCGGAAACTAACTATACTCGTCCTACGACGTTGCGGTCGTGTCGCGACAGGTCGCTGGGAAGGAAATGCTCATATTCGTTACAAATCCAATCAAATCTGCGTTGCACATCATGCTGAAGTCAATTCTAGCAAATTTGTACAATTATAGAAAAATAAAAATTTCTGAAAGACTGAATCATAGATCAAATAACAATTTTATAAACCTTGATCACAGACTTGTACGTTGTGCACATTATTCTGAAATGTACTGAACAAACAACAACATAAAAATCTGACAATTAGACTGCGGATGTTATACATTTATGACAAAATTGTGGTCCAATTTAAAGTAGCATGAAACACAGAATACACACAGACACCGAAACACAGAATACACACAGAAATAAATAACCGTGTTACTCGTCCTTAATATTTTCATTTTGTAGACCCATCTAAGTTTCTACAAGAGAAACGTTAATGAACCATCAAGCTCGTATAAAATTCTTGTATTCCTCGCGTAACTCTCAGACACGAAGAGACAGCCAGGTTCACACGAAAACATTTACGAGCACGTTTCCGTCGATTCTTCAGTTCGAAACATGTGTACGGGAATATCCCTCGTTGTTCATACATCGATAGGCATAGTATCGAGCAGATGTGTCCGTGAATCCGCCGCGAACAGCTGGGATTTGCATAAAGATCCCGGTCATAACTCACGGAGGAGAGTCGCAGCACGGTAGGAATGAAAATATCAACGTTCGCCGTCCGTCGTAATTCCCGATTGTCTCGGGGCCGATCACCGGGCGAAATAATTTAAAGGTTCACGGTGGAATATCTCGATGGACGTTAGGCGGAGAGACAAGAACATCGTGTTGGGGGCCGAGGAAGGCCTCACACGGCGCGGATATTAGCGTACTCCCTCGATCCTGAGCACACGGTCCGCTCCTACGTACGTACGGACTGACCAGTCCGTGAACTAATGGTCACGACTCGACCATTTACCTCCGGCGAAGCGTCGATTCTTGATAAGTAAATCACCGTCGATCTACATTTCACGAGCGACGGACGATATACACGTGCAACGGCTAGGACGTCATCGGGACCGGTGCACCGAGGCGTCATCCCCCGGATGTCGGTGCACTTGCTCCGCGTTGTCCTTTTTCGAAAGCGTCGATATTACTCGCTTATTCTTCCCACTTCCGGCTTTAGCATCGCTCGGCAATTTTCGAATTATTTTCTTCCATTCGGTCTATTTAATGGCACCTTCGTAATGGGATCGTTAAGGACGGTAATCTTCCTATAGAAAGTGTTTAACACAAACCCTACCAAGCGTTAACAGTATCTGGTAAATATCGCTTTGTAAAAATGGCAACACTAAATTTATTGAGATTCTCCGTAATTTTCTATATAATAAACGCCTGGACAAGGAATTTTCGTAGTTTCGATAACCGTGAAGTATAAATCCGGCCATTTTGACCGTGGTAGGTTTAGTGTTATAGAATAGAGAATATAGAATGTTGATGTCAATAGATTTATTTATGTTCTGATGTCTATAGAAAGTTGTGGGTAAATATAAAATAATTAAACCACGGTAAAAATGGCAATGAAGTGATGTGTAATGTTTGGGGAGGTGTACGGAAGGTTTATGCATGCTTGTGAGATCTCTGTAAGGGCCCTTTTGTGTTTTTATGGAAGATATAGTTGGATTCCCGGAGGTTTCACGCGATTTCGGTAGCGAAGCGCCCAGCAGAGACCGTTTTGCCCCCTTTGTGCTCTTCGTACGCTTCTGCTCGCTCGTAAACGCGCTGGTATGCCTCGAAAATCACGCCAGCCGATCTCTGAAGCAACGCTCGAGATCGGCAACGATAAGAGGCCGGTTTTATCGCGCGAAGGAGGACGCGGTAGAGAAGACACCCTGTGACAGCTACGAGATTAGACTTCGCAGAGCAAAAGGTCGACTATCAGACATTTAAATGTGTGTACCGATGACTCGTGTGTCAGCCGTGATTCCTGGTGGATGGTACCGAATTAGAAAATTCCAATTGCTACACCACATTCTCCGCTAATCACGATTTCCATCTGAAACCCACCTACGATCAAAATCTTCGCGATCTAACTGGACAAATGCAAATTGAAGATGATAAAAAGCTCTTAGTACACGTGGACTACAATTCGGCACATAAGAAAAATATATTGATAATTTTTCTGTTACCCAAGCCTCGCTCGCACCCTTCAATTTATTCGTTTAACCCTTTTCGCTCGAAGTTATTTTAACTCCGAAACGAAAGATTTCTTCCGACCTAGAATATTTCCCTTCTATATATATTTTTCCATGTTACACATACGAAAATGGTGCAATTTACTCGTACAATACCGAAGTGTTTAGTAACTTATTACATACAAACAACTTTAATAACGATACAGCAATTTTTAGTGGCGCCTTAATTGATTTCAGAATAGTTTCCTGTAGTATCGGATAGGTAAAATATTTTCTAGTGGAAAGAAGATTTAAATTTATAGAGGAGCTTCGACTCATAGTGGATTGTTTTCCCGATCTTCTACTGATTTTTTAATTAGTTCTTTGCCTGTTAAATTTGCAAGAAAGCCGAAGGGCATCGAACAAAATTCTAGGAACATGTCGGTACGGTTCGCATGATCGTTCCAAAGTGGGACAGGATTTTCCATAACGATCGTAGTCCTCGGTCGGCCTTGTTTCCCCATTGTCACTCCGGACAGGAACTTCGGTCGCGTCGGATAGTGTGTCGGCGATACGCGATATCTACTAGGAAAGGGAATAAATTTGTCGCTGCGCGATGCGCCGCGCGATTCTCCCGTGATTTACTCGCGCGGCACTCGTAAATTAAGCCTTGAAATTTGAGAACGTAGATTTCCCGTTGATGCGATTGTGTAAGACGAGCCCTCCGGCCTTTTTGCACGCGCACGGATCACAGCGATTTCGTTGTTGTTTCGTGCCCGAGATGCAAATGCTCCGCTCGCCGATTACACACAAACCCTGCCGCCGGAATCGGCCGCGACGACTTGATAACGTGCTTTCGGAACACGCCAGCTTCCTTCTCTCTTTCCCGAGAAGACAATTCAGGCGAACCGCTTATTTCTTACAACTTGCAAAAAGAAATCCGGGAACCTATCGACGCACATTCACTTCGAAATAGCAGAACGATTTTTAGTAGCCAAGTGCTATAATATTCTTCGATCTCATCGAGCAGTTTCTTCGTAAGCAGAATCATTTTATTGGTGACAATTCGCGAAAAGGCCAACGACTTTTAGATTAAAACAATTCTTAAGAAGGCAGAACGATTTCTAAAAATTACAAAATAAGATTTTATGCATTTATGACAAAAATGGTAAATTAGAAAAATTTTAAAATACTGTTACATTATTTTCGACCGATTAAAGCTATTAAAAAAGAAAATAAATTTCTATTTCACTCTAGTCTGTTGCAATTCAGGTAGAAACAAAGATCCGCAGTTTAAATATAATAATACCATACAATATATTGGCATTAGAAAATTCTTTTGATGTTTCTGCTATTTTAAATGACACCCATTAGTTTTTTTTTCTTTTTTAATAATTGCATAAAATTCGCAGTTTAGCGATATAATGTTCCTCGGCCGCGTCGACCATTTTGTTCACGAGCGGACTTCGTGTCCGTTCGAAGTGTCCCGGCAGTCGGTGTATCAGGTGAGACGGAGCGGTGTTCACACGTCTGGCGACGTTTGCACGCGAGTCCTGCACTTCAGGCTTCGCTCGCGGAGCAGTTAGGTGTCCGCAATGTCTGCATGCGCGGTGCCGCGTGTGTCGTCATACAAGAGTGACAGGCAAGATGGAATAGCGCAGACATCCCGTCACGACACGGCTTCAGGCCCGAAACTCTCTTATCTGGTTGGCTCGCATGTGCGATCTGGTCTGTTGTCGCCGCATAGCACACGGCGCGGCGCGGCGCGGCTGTTATTAGGCGACGACGACGACTTGTCCTGGCTTTGCTCGGCTCGGCTCGGCTCGGCTTTGCTTTGGCTTGACTCGCGTGTCCGTCCACTGAACCCGTCTTTCGCGCGCGTGACACCCTTTCCCAAGGATCGGAAGGAATTATTTCCAGCAGCGTTTCTAACCTCCCGGAATCGCCTCGGTTCGGATCCATTGATCCGACCGGACGAAGCGTTCAGCCGTCCAGGCTTTCTGCTCTCGGCTTACTGGACCGGAAGCGGTGACGATGATCATCCGCGATCGCCTAAACACCCCCGCAAAATTTGTCTGCAACACGCCCGCCAATTCCTCGCGTCCCCTCTGATAGACCTCTTCTTCAAGAAGGACGTGTCTATTCGAAATATCCTGACGGCCGGACCTTCGTTTCCAAGGTGATTATGGTTTTGAAACTAAACGAGTTTAAAAACCTGCAAAATCCGCTGTTAAATTGTTGAAATCTTTTCGAGAAGAAAATGTTGGGGGCAAGGGAAAGAATTTGTTGCAACATTTTTGTGCAAGCAAATATCAATATACTACAGGGATTTTTCTATATTGTCAACATTTATCACTGGATGATAACTCACCGTGAGAGTAACAAAGCTCGGGTATGTCTCCTGGACGATATATGTCGTTGGCAAGACTCGTGTTGTTTACATATATCGAGAACTGTATTATCAATTCGTTAGAACTGTTAAAAAGAAAGTACAGAATGTTTATCTAACCCCTGTCTCTTGCAATCGAAGCAGACAATTCTTATTTTCCATAAAAATCCACGTTTATGAGTGGTCTAGCTTTGGGAGACCTTTTACTCCGTCGATTCTAGAGATCCTGAAGAAGGAGATTGAGATGTTTAGCGGGTTAGGTTTGGATCAGATTGTTCCGTTTTATTCGTGATGAGAGGTTCTTCCATTGTTCTGTTAGATGAAAGATTGAGCATCATCTTTGTGGTTATGGTG
>JAQQRP010000639.1:0-10395 GCA_028454245.1 Halictus quadricinctus
CACATCTGATTAAAATAATTATTAATTGAATTAATTGAAAGGTTTGAATTATGCAATGTAGTTACGACGCAATTGAATTACTATCTAATTGAAATACAATGTAATTCAATAGTGTAATTGAATTAAAATGTAATTGAATTAGCACAACTCTGTCCGAAAGTAGATCTTTGGTATTAAGTATATAATGAATTAATCAATTAATTGTATAGATAATAGAGTCCACCTACAGCATAGCGTGCTCTTGTAATTAAGAGTCAACTTCGGTTCCACTTGAGAAAAGTTTTGGATTGCTATCTGCTACTCTGATTGCTTGTGGATGAAAATTGCAATTTTTCATGATTTTCGTTGTGTAACTGCAATTTTCACCACTTTTGATCGTTTATGGCACATAAACCAATTTCAATGAAATTTTCCGAATGTATATAACTCATATGAATTTAGAAAACACAATTTTTAAATTTTTATTACAGTTCCAGTTGAAAAAGTCGAAAAAACAATTTATTTTTTATTATTTTTTTGGCCATTCTGACCAAATACATTTTTTCCAAAATTTGTATTCTCGTCATCTACTAAACTAATCACTCTACTGTTACGGAAAAATTGAAGCCGTTTTGGTCCATTTGTAAAAAGGTTATTCTAATTCGAAGTGTGTGTGTGTGATCAATTACATGGTATATTTAGACTGCGAATCGTTGCATTATTTTCGATCTAGGGTAAGGGAACCAATTACTGTGTCTATATTAATCATACTTAGTTTTTAAGCCTAATGAACATTAAAAAAGAGATATTAAATTTTGTTCTTATCCTATTGAAACTATTAAACTCTTATTTCGCATTGGTTTTACTCCTTAAAACCGATGCGAAACATTTCTATTTTGCATAAAAATCGGTAATCTACTCACCTATATCAAATCAGTGAATGGAAATGAAAAATATAATTAATATCGTACTCCACCAGCCCGATGCAAGATAACTTTTATTATTATTTACATTGCAACATTGTCATTTACCAAATCTCGAGCTATTTCCCTGAATGCGTCGACGAGAAGCTGTAAATAAAATACAACAGGTTTTGATTTCACGGTCCGCAAACAGCGCTGATGTAAGCCGAAAGTAAATATTTAAAAGAATGACGTTGCAGGTCGGAGTTACCGTTTCCGATGTCCATAATTCAAGGTGATGTCGCGAAGTCGCGGGGGAACGTGGGTAACGAGGATCCGACAAGGAACGCAGCCAACCACAATCGCGGAACTTTCGGAGTCGATCATTTTAACCATGTCGTGCCCATGATATTTACACCGTTGCAATATCGTAACCGGGAATGTTACTGCTGAGCGTCGGCCGATAGTAAATCCATTCGTTCAGCAATATTGCGCTCCAGTCGCGCCCGCGTATCCATCCGTTTACAATTTTAATTTTTCCCGAGCAAGATCACCGTCCTCCCATAAATCGAAAGGAAAACCGGCGATACTCGTTCAATTCGCGTGCGATGCACACTCTGTCCACAAGGAAACCGATCTTTCGTGAAAAAAGACTAGGGACCATAACTGTTATAACCAAAATGAAAAAAAGTCATGGAACAACAATTATTTCATTGACTAAAATCCTATTGGTTACAAATAAGGATTATAGGTAAGCGAAAATTTTTTCTCTTATTGGTAAATGTTATCGTTGAGAGAAATTTATTTCTAACAGTTATCGAATGGAGAAGTTTATTTCGGTCGCTAATAACTAGACTGTGAATTTTATGCATTTATGACAAAAATCAGTAGGTGTAATTTAAAGCAGTAAAAACATTAGAAGATTTTAAAAATACTGTTATATTATTTCCAATCTATTAAACATATTAAGAAAGACAATGAATTTCTATTTCACTACAGTTTGTTGCAATTCAGATAGAAAAGTTTTATTTTGCATAAACATCCGCAGTCTACTCATAACAGTTATGAGAGAATTTCTCGATGAGAGAAGTTCATTTCGATCGCTCAAAACAGTAATTGATGAAGGAAATGTGTAATAGTTATTATTAAATAGTACAACTTTCAAATGATAGACAATCAATTATTTAATAAATATTTTATTCCTAAAAGTAATTGCTACAATCCAAATTTGATGTGACAAACATGAGTTTCTACAAATATTTTCCTGACAAATTACATCTCAAATCATGTAACGTTAGCACTTTTTTATCTGCGCTTATAACAATAATTTTAAAAATCCGTTTTGTAGATTCCGGTAACTTATATGTATTCTGAAAATTTCATCAAAATCGGTTAACATTGCAATGAGCTACAAACTTTTTCACCCTTATGTGAATTCCTAAAGGACTCGTGCCAGCTCAGCCTTTTAAAGTCAAAAATCAAAATTCCTTCGTTTGGATTCCTTTTGTCAATGTAACCTTTACCACCGTAATCGTATCATTTTTCTGATTAAAATGACACCAAACACGATATAATTACGATCATAATAACTTGTGTAACAAGCGATTAAAGTTTCGGACTTGACATTTATGGTAGAGGTACAACCAATTTTTAACTTCTCTTGTTACACAAGTAATTATGATCGTAATTATATTGTGTTTAGTGTGGATTTAATAAGAAAAACAAGACGAATACAATGGTAGAAGTTTCATAAAGAAAAAAATGGAAAATTAGCAAAGTTGCAAACTTTTGCTTCGCTTGCGTTAGTGCGAGGCTCGTCGATACTCGACCCCTCGCTGACTAGTTCCCAGGGGGATCCCTCCAGTGGTAGGGATAAAATTTTGACAGTTACGGTAGAGATCTTTTCGACAGTTAAGGAGAGAATATTGTATTCCCATTTAGATCCGTCAATTTTAATAATGGAGTTTAATAATGATTCCCTTATCTTGTGAACTATAATGATGCACAAGAAAATTTTTAACAAAATGATATTCGTATAAAGCAAACATTTATTAAAATTGGAACTTCTTCAACCAATAAGGAGAAAACTATCGTTGATATTGACATAATTTTAGTTTAAAAAGGAATCTTTATTGTACATTTGTGTGAAATTTGAAAATGATTCACCGATTCATTATTGAGAAATGGTAACCATGAAAAGTGATACGCTGCTGGAATCATGCATGAATTTATATAGTAATAAGGATAATTGCACAAATATTATACTGTGTACTTTGAAATATAGCCAAACATGTATACCTTTAAAAAATTTGACCTATAATTACCACTATATAGAATTAATTTTCTCATCCTATAAATTGTCTAAAATTAATATGATAACCCTTTTATTTTGTAAATTGTCTAATATTGATGCCCTGAATGGGAATACCCTGTTCACATATGACTGAATTTAAGGGCCCGGTCTTCGTAGATTCGTGATAAGTTAGAGTGACTACATTACCGTCAAAAAATGGTGTTACGTGCCTCAAGTTTTCGTCGTTAAATAAGAATATTTTGTCGCTGGTAAAGGGCTCATTCGAAAGAGGAAGGTTCAATCTAGTGCGCGCTGGTCAGGAGCTGCCGAGATTATGCAGATTTTTGGTAATATAAGCGTTTGAAGTAAGCCAAAAATTGACGATGTGCATGCCGTGGAATCCAAGCATTTTTATGTCATGGGATGAGTTTTCTGGATGAAATCGAGAGCAGCGAGCACTAGAAAATATCTCGAGCTACAAATTGAGCTATATTCTAAAGCCAAAAACTTGAAGCACGTTTCTGGCGTCAGAATTCATAATATCGATAATACAGAGCAAAAAATGTGACAAATTTAGTCACAGACTTAAGACCCGTAGGATCAAGATCAAGACGGATCTTAAGTCTGTGTCTGAAGGCTGTGAATGGAAATTATTAATTAAAAAGTCACGTGACTATCCCGGGCCCTTAAGCAGCTCGCAAAACAAGACAATCTCACGATGAAAATGACTATGGGCAAAAAGGAAAATGCATCTGAATTCATTTGTCCGGTGCCGTATATGTGTAGCGTACATTGACCGAGCAAGGTTACATCAACGTCATCCAAGAGAACTTTCTCAGCTGTCCAACATGCGCAGGTCAGACAAAAACATGTGACATTAAGTCCTTGTAAAAGCAAACGCCGTAACCGGAGATCGTATGTTGTATGGTAATGCCAGAAATCCTTGATCGCAACTTTCATTCGTTGCACACATTCGGACGTACCTACCCCTTCGCGTAAGCGTCGGCTCTCGCTCGTTCAGACTTCCTTAATTGGAAAAGTGCGTGTATTCGGATGCGGCGGAGCGTGTGCCTTGTCCATTATTTCATTCAGGGAACCGGTTGATGCGATGACGTTTCCGTAGAACTTACACATCCCGGAGAAATTTCACGCGTCAACTACGTCGCAATCGGCGCCGCGCTGAAACGCGGCGAGAAGTTTCATGCAGGAACAGCCGAGCGAGCAACCTATTCAATCCAGTTTCAAATTGCCGAACACCTCGATCCTCGCATAATCCTCCCGCCATTTTTTCGTGCGTATTGTGCAGCATTCTAAAGAGCGGTTTCCGTCGTAGGAACTGTGGTTTCGCGCGCGACGTAAACGTGTGGCATAAACGTGAATTTCAGTTCAGTTGAAAGAGTGTTTTCAGGAGGAAATCTCGTCTGAACGCTGCAAAATTTAATTATTTTTATTTATACAGAACAATTTTTTATGTAGTTTAAATTAATTGCTTCTTGGTTCTATCTCGAAATACATGTTTAAAAATCGTATCTTGCTAATGTAGATGATTGAAAATCTCAGCGTGGACAAAATTAAAAACACCAAAATGGTTCTTAATCAGTATAAAGAACATTTATCATACATGATAGAGATATGCACGTTACTTGTAAAAAATTTACTTACTTGCTTGAGATAGACAAAGAAGTTTATTATTAACAAACCATGCCAAAATACACTGGACAATTCAACGCACAAGGAGAGATCACAGTGGTGGGGGTTGTCTACGAATCTAGCGCAAACATAAGCAGACCCATGTCTGAGCGTTTTTGACAATATTTGTTATTTATAAAGATAATTAACATTTAATTTTGTGATATCTAGAGAATATCTTGCTATACTTAATTTCTTAATCATATCGCAACAGCTATGGTAGCGATTAACATTAGCCCACTTACTCTTAAGTTCTTAAATTAACTTAATTATAAATTACGCGTATAATTAAGAAATAGGATAATCAGGATAAGTAGCATATCTTAGCAAGTAAGCAAACCTATCCCAAAGAACGCGCCATTTTCCACCGACCAAATTAATACCTTTTGGGCGCTTAAACAAATTACCCAAAAACCAATTAAAACACATACCAAAGAACAAAACTGGTAGCGACCTCGCAATAATGTTAAGTGCAATGTAATCAAATCAGTTTAAAGCACATTAGCTGTAAGATTCTAGATATTACACAACATAAGCGTTTATATTTTACACATTTTTGTATAACTTTAAAGATTGTAATTGTTGGTCACGAAATAAAAAATGTTGTCATTAAAAAAAAAAGCTATGGTAGCGAAGGTGGTAGAACCCGAGGTTACGTGTTCAAATCCCTCTTATGATGAATAATTTTTTTTATTTTTATGGTTCTTTTCATGGTGTTTTTATATTTGTTTTTTTACATTCAATTGCTTATTTTTATTTGGAGTTTTAAGCTTTGTTTCTATTTTGTTCAAATATGTATTCTTTTTTCTTTCTTTCTAATCTTGCTGTTTATTTATCGTTGCAGTTGTCATTAGTGCAACCATAGCTGTTGCGATAAGATTAACAAATTAAGTATTCCAAGATATTTTCTGGATATCATAAAATTAAATGTTAATTATCTTTATAAATAATGAGTATTATCAAAAACGCTCGGACAGAAAGGTTAATAAAAATTGACGACCTCGCCACTGTAACCTCCCCATGTCAGTTGATATACTTCCGTTGGCATTTTAAGCTATTATGAAAAAATGGATTCTCTGTCCATCCATTGTACTTTTCTCTCGGAAACAATGGCCAAAAGTGTTCGCGTTACCAGCTCAGAAGCGAAAAACCATCGTTTATACGGTCCGCCCAACTTCTCCGAGTATCTGCATCTTTAAACACTCATTTCTCGGCGTAATAAGAGCATATAGAAGGCGATATCGTGGAAGTTGGCGTGTTCTTCGCAAACGAGTCGAGAAAGTATAAAAAATGTAAAGAAGACGGGAGAAATTTTCACCTGCCGGAACATCCCGGACAAGTTTCGTTAATTGCGTGTGATTCTTTCATAACCCTCTGCGAGGCTTTCTCCAAGAGATTAAAATAAGGACCATGCACTTCATAATTATCAAGGGGGTCAAGGAAGAGACTATTAATCTTTCGGCTGCAACGCTCTGCAGCCTAAAGGCATACGCGGTCTGGTTACGCAATATTCGCATGGCAATCGTTATGGTTAGCAAAAATAATTCATAATTCGAATTATACCGAAAATGAAAATAAGAATCGCATTCTTAAGGGGGGAACCTTGTGCAAAATGAAATTTTTGAGCATTTTTTGTTTAAATTGATAGGAAATTTCCTCAGGAATACGATAACAGAAGTTAGAAAGTGATCAGAAATGTTCTTGTCTGTTATTTTAAAAATAAATTGAACGGTTATATTGGGCGGAGCGGCTAAGGTAGTCCGACTCTTATCGGAAAGGCTCGTGCTTCTCGAAAAGAAGAAAAAACGGCTGAAGTACAACTTTTTGAGGAGGAGGAAGATCTGTTCTATGGCCCTGGAATCGCAGATTAACAGAAAACCGCGGTAAGTTAAAATGAATTAAGATTTTTTCAC
Organism: Halictus quadricinctus; assembly: GCA_028454245.1. Taxonomy (NCBI): domain Eukaryota; kingdom Metazoa; phylum Arthropoda; class Insecta; order Hymenoptera; family Halictidae; genus Halictus; species Halictus quadricinctus. The sequence continues at coordinate 6,777 of JAQQRP010000639.1, forward strand.
GATTTTTGTGTTTCTGTCAAACTTTAAACGCAAAATTTCACTAGCTCAAAAACTGATTACACGATCTTTACGAAACATGGGATATATATTCTACAAATAAATAGCCACAACATGACGAGCTCCGATTTCTTAATGTTTATTCAAAACATTGTTATTAACAGAAAATCCGTTTTTCTTCAAAACTTCGCCAGTTTTGCCATTTTGCAAATTTTAATAAAAGAAGAATGTCATGTTGTGCGTATTTGCATACACCATCGATTCCATTTTGATTTTTTTATTTCAGATTATTTTTGTGCATTGCACGCTGCACGGCGCATTTCCAGGATGCCATTTTCAAGCCGCCATTGCACCATTGATATTAACGATTAAAATTTATAAAAGATATTTTACCTCAATTTTTAAATCAATCTACGCCTTACATTCTGCAAAAAAAAAAATTCTTGAAGAACAAGCCATTTACACAAGATTCCCCCCTTTATGGACAAGAAACCATCAAATGTTACTAGATACTTCAAACAAAGAATCAAAAGTTTCCAGTTTCGGTTTCATTAACAATATTACTTTCACTTTACGAAATACTTCGATGGTTCTGCTACGGCAGTCAAAGCATTAAGCATGCAAGAGTAGACTTAGAGAGTAAAAATATACGAGGTACTCATACATGAACGTCTGTATGCGAATGTGTATTGTGTATGCATATGTGAGTGCGTGTGGGTGTGCGTGGGCATGTTTTTGACATGTATGTGTATTACTGTGTGAATTCATCTTTTGCATACGTCTATATATAGATTTCCCGGGTTTCAAAAGGTTAAAGATCAGCTTTGTATCCTAAAATATAAATTAGTAAATCTGCAGGCTACAATAGTATTTCTTGATCAAAATGCTTCGTAACAATTGCATTCTAATATCGGACATTTCGTATACAACAATCTAACAGAAAAACACTACGTTTTAGTTTCCGAAAATTCCACTGAATATTAGAGAATACGCCTAGTTCATAATTGGCGGAACCTCGTAATTGCTTTATCATTTTCGCAGTCCGACAGGAGGAGGGCGAGGAGATCGAAAAATTCCGTTCGGCGCGGCGCAGCGCGGTGGTACGAAATACGTAACTCGTTCCCGTGAACGGCAACGAAAGCTACACGACTGGGTCAATATCGCATTAATTAATTAATTTACGTAATCGAGTTACGCGGCAATTACGGCACTTACGCGGTTGCGCGCCCTGAGAATTCTCCATGCCGAGGGAGTAAAATTTCATCCCGTAAATAAAACTGCGAGCCGGAGAGCCAGGCCGAGAGAGAACCTCTTTCCTCGAGGAAATCTTGATGCCGTAAAAGAAAACTCGCGACCCCGGTGCCTTTTTAATTAATTCCTCCTCGCGGCGTTTCCGACTAGTTACACGTTAAGGAAGATTTAAGTATTGCCTTCGGTGTAGAGTCTCTTTGTACAGGATCGCGCGAGTCGTCACAGGCCGCGGCTGTTGTCGTTGATTAAGCTGTCGTATTACGTTCGAGAGCAAATATTGTTATTGGTCGCGGCATCAATAATACGGTGAATAATATTACAAAAGCCGCGCGTTGATTCCGGTAATGTAATATTTGTTGGTCCGAGAACGAATAAATATTTGTCCATTCCATCATCGGATTATATGAAATAGCAAAGTCGCGACGGAATTAATATTCGCTGCAAATATCTTTCGGTCAAACGTTGGAATTTAAAATGGAAAAGAGAATACGACTCGTTAAGAGTTTAATTAAATTTCAGTGTGTATTATATGCCGCGAGTACGTGGCAAGGAAACAACGCCTCCCTCGCTCCGGATGAAAATGTAATAAAAGTATTGATTTTTTCAATCCTTTTAAACGAAAACGTAACGAACGAAAATGAGAACGGAGAAGAATGGAGCATGAAATTAAGTAATTATGCAAGCTGGAAGCCGTTCGAGAACAGATTGAATCTCCTTGCTAGTTGCGAACGGTGAATGATAAAATTGTTGAACATTCGAATAAAACAAACTATAATTTAGCGGACACAATAAACTTGAGCACTGAAAGCTTAGGCTTCAGTTAGAGTTACTCTTTAGTGGGCCAGTGTGTTTGGTTTTTTGGTATGTTTCGGTGTTTAACTGAAGACTTTTATTGAGACATTAATTATGAAGCAGCAGAAAAAAACGTTTAATTTTCTTCATTTTGTCGAATTGCATCTTATAAACTCATCAAACTTGCTTATATAATATTGCAGTCACGTTGTAATACACACAGGGCTTTTAATTAGAATTTCTTCGTTATATTGTATCAAAGCATTTACGATCACGTAATTACAAGTGTTGCACAGCACAACTTCGTTGCATGTCATCTTATCTACCCCTTCATCTTTTGTTCATTTAATTACTGCCGTAAAGGTGACAGCGTAAAATTTCCCCTATGGTTTCGTATTGCAGGATACTCAAAAAGTCATCAAATCTTTAGAGATCTGTTACTCATTTATTTTTTGTCGAATACGTTATTTAACCGTAGGGGATTGAACTATATTGCGTGGAAACAATGATGATACCAATTAGCAATACGAATATTATTTAAAGCTGTTTACCTGGCAACGAAAATACTTTACCTTATAAAGAGGCAGAATAAGTGAAACCTTGAATACAAACTTGAGTCACTAACTTGAAATCGTCCTATTGTCCTATTGTTTATGAATGCTTATATTAGCTCAATTGGCGTATATACAAACTATCTTACTTAAACGTATCAGTACGCTTATTAAATATTCTAATATTCTACTTGTGACTACTCTTAATATGCTATTATAGTATATTCTATTATGTTTTAGTATAATATAGTACATTCTAGTATATTCCCGCATATTCTGGTACATTTGTAGTCCATTCTTATGAGAATGGACATATTTGTTATAGTATATTCTGACAATAAATTTTTGGAGGACGCAATTTTTAAAAGGGTAAAGAATTCTAACGGAGAAACAATAAATTTTTTATGGGACTTTCATCAACATATTCGTGTCATTTTTCAAATGAAAATGATTCTTTCACAGTGATTCACAAAGAATAGTATCGTCTACCCGATAATTGTCCCTGGCCAGATCCGAGTTTTGGACAATAATCGAATGGACACTGTATAGGAATTAAACCTAAAATTACTTATTATACAAAAGAGTACTGTGCAAAATATATGTGTATACATATGTACAATACATAGTAATTATGTGCAGTTAATGTCATGAAAATGTAGTTTTTAAAATAATTCATTCATTTTAATATCAATATATAATATCTGCAGAACAGTAAAACCTTGATGACCCCAAGTAAACAAGGAGACATAGGCGTTCGAATAATAGAACAATTACTTAGTTACAGTCCTAAATACAATCTTGATCTTTATGTAATCTTGCAAAAAACTGTAGATCTCTATGCAAAATAAAAACTTTGAAAGTCAATTCTAGGGAACAGGAGTTCAATGAAAATATATTTCCTTTGTCAATAATGTTAGCAAGTCGGAAGTAATGTAACAACATACTTTAAATTCTTTTAATGTCTTCACAGGTTTGTATTTCTCCTATTTATTTTTGTCATACATGCATAAAATCCGCAGCCTACTTAT